>CM021102.1:305183184-305484940 GCA_007115665.2 Sequoiadendron giganteum
ACAAGTTAGGTTGCCAATTTAGTGAAATTGGAAATGTAGTGGTCTGTTTGAAAATTTAGTGAAATTGGAAATGTAGTGGTCTGTTTGAAAAAATGGGTACAAGAAACGGGGTCTCACTGATAGACCCCATTTCTTGGACCCATTTTTTCAAATAGGCAAGTTAGGTTTCCAATTTCATCGAATTACCAAGCTAGTGGGCCCACTAGCTTGCCAATTTAGTGAAACTGGCAATGTAGTGGCCTGTTTGAAAAAAAATGGGTCCAAGAAATGGGGTCTCCGGGTGATTTACATCATCAAGAGACCCCATTTCTTGGACCCAATTTTTCAAATAGGACAAGTTAGGTTGCCAATTTAGTGAAATTGGAAATGTAGTGGCCTATTTGGAAAAATGGGTCCAAGAAATGGGGATCGACCCCATTTCTTGGACCCATTTTTTCAAACAGGGCAAGTTAGGTTGCCAATTTCACCCTCTCAGGTCTCTCTCTCTCTCTCTCTCCCCTAAAATCTAATCCCTATACCCTATAAACTTAACCTTAAACCTTCAACCCAATGCCATCAACTCTATACCTAATAACCTAAACCCTAATCCCTATACCCTATAAACTTAACCTTGTACCTTCAACCCTATACCTTAAACCATAAACCGTACACTCTCAATCCTCATCCCTATACCCTATACCCTAAACCCTAAATATTATCCCTAAACCCCGAACCCTATAATTAAACACTAAATCCTACATTAAACCTTGTACCCTAAACCTTAAACCCTCAACCCTAAACCCAATACCCTCAACCCTATACTGAATATTCTAATTCCTAATCCCTATACTCTATATAGTTAACCCTACACCCCCAACCTTGAAAACTATTCCTCAACCCTACACGTTCAAGCCTCATCCTTATACCCTATACGCTCAACCTTATAACCTAAGCCTTGAACATCATCCCCCAACCCTATACTTAAACCCTAAACCCTAAACCTCAATCTGAAACCCAATACCCTCAACCCTATACCCATTATTCCAAACCCTAATCCCTATACCCTATACACTTAGCCCTATACCCTCAACCATATACCCATTACTCTAAACCCTAATCCCTATACCCTATACACTTAGCCCTATACCCTCAACCTTGAACACTATCCCTCAACCCTCAAGCCTCATCTCTTTACCCTACATCCTCAACCTTATACCCTAAACCATAAACATTATCCCTCAACCCTATACTTAAACAAAAAACCCTACAATCTCAAGTCTTAACCCTATACCTTATACCCTTAACCCTACAACCTAAACCCTAATCCCTATACCCTATACACTTAACCTCATACCCTTAACCCTGAACATTATACCTCAACCCTCAACCCTTAAACTTGTACATAAATCCTAAAACCTAAACCATCAACCCTAAACCTAATATCCTCAACCCAATACCCTCAACTATATACCCAATATCCTAAACCATAATCCATATACCCTATACACTTAACCTTATACCCTCAACCCTAAACACTATCCCTCAACCCTCAACCCTCAACCCTATACCTTAAACCCTAAACCCTCATCCATCATCCCTATACCATATACCCTCAACTTTATACCTAATATCCTAAACCCTAAACCTTATTCCCTATACAATTAACCCTATAACCTCAACCCTATACCTTAAACACTAAACCTTACACTCTCAACCCTCATAGGGGGAGAGAGAAATAGGGAGGGAGGGATTGGGGAGAGAGAGAGAGGTTGGGAGGGAAAGAGGAGATAAAGATAAGTAGAGAGGGAAGGAGAGGTAGAGATACATGAGAGATAAAGAGTAGATAAGGAAGTATAGATGGAGGGAGAGGTATGGAGGGAGAGAGAGGGAGGTGAGAGAGAGGTGAGATAAAGAGAAATAAAGAGATTTTGGTAGGGAGTGATAGAGGGATATGCAAGTAGAGAGGGATAGGTGAGATAGAGAGAAGTAGAGAGAGATACAGATAGAGGGAAGGAGGGAGGGTGGGCGGGAGAGGGGAGGAAGGGAGAGGTACAGAGGGATATGTGATATAAATATAAGTAGAGAGAGAATGGTGACATATAGAGAAGGAGAGAGTTATAGAGAGGGAAAGAGAGAATGGTGAGATAGAGAGGAGAGAGTGAGAGAGAAAGAGGGTGAGGGAGGAGTGAGAGAGAGTGAGAGAGAGAGGTAGAGGGAGGAAGAGGAGATATAGAGAGTAGATAGGGGAAATGGTAGGGAGAGAGATATCTAGTGAGAGAGAGAGAGGGCTAGGGGAGATAAAGATAATTAGAGAAAGACAAAGAGGTAGAGAGAGAATAAGGGAGGGAGAGAATCGATATAGAGAGGTATAGAGAGAGTGGTGGGGAGTGATGGATGGAGAGGTAGGTAGAGAGGTACTAGGGAGGTAGAGAGTAGAGAGGGAAGTAGAGGGAGAGGTATGGAGGTGGAGAGAGGGAGGTGAGATAGAGAGCAATAGAGAGAGTGTGGTAGGGAGTGATGGAGGGATATGCAGCTAGAGAGGGATAGGTGAGATAGAGAGAAGTAGGGAGAGATAGAGATAGAGGGAAGGAGGGAGGGTGCGTGAGAGAGGGGAGGAAGGGAGAGGTAAAGAGGGATATATGAGATAAATATATGTAGAGAGAGAATGGTGACTTATAGAGAAGTGGAGAGTTACAAAGAGGGAAAGAGAGAATGGTGAGATAAAGAGGAGATAGTGAGAGAGAAAGAGGGTAAGGGAGGAGTGAGAGAGAGTGAGAGAGAGGTAGACGGAGGGAGAGGTGAGATATAGAGTAGATAGGGGAAAAGGTAGGGGGGGAGACATTTGGTGAGAGAGAGAGGGGGATAGGGAGATAAAGATAATTAGAGAGGGAAGGAGAGGTAGAGAGAGAGTAGAGAGGGAATGAGGGAGGGAGGGAGAGAAGCAATATAGAGAGGTGTAGAGAGAATGTTAGGGAGTGATGGATGGAGAATTAGGTAGAGAAGGATTAGGGAGGTAGAGAGTAGAGAGGGAAGGAGAGGGAGAGGTATGGATGGAGAGAGTGGGAGGTTAGATAGAGAGTAATGGAGAGAGAGTGGTAGGTTGTGATGGATGGAGAGCTAGGTAGAGAGGGAGAGGGGATATATATATGTAGAGAGGGAGGGAGAGAGGGAGAGAGATGTAGTGAGGGAGAGAGAGGTGAGATAGAGAGAAATAAAGAGTGTTTGAAGGAGAGGTAGGTAGAGAGAGGGAGAGAGGAGATAAAGATAAGTAGAGATGGAAGGAGAGGTGAGATAGAGATTAGAGAGGGAATGAGGGGGGAGGGAGAGAGGTGTAGAGAGAGTGTTAAGGTTTGATGGATGTAGAGGTTGGTAAAGAGAGATGGGAGATAACGAGTAGATAGGGAAGAAGAGAGGGAGAGAGAAGTATGGAGGGAGAGAGAGGGAAGTGAGAGAGAGGTTAGCTAGAGAGAAATAGAGAGAGTGGTAGGGCGTGATGGAGGGAGAGGTAGGTAGGTAGAGAGAGAGAGGGGGGGGGGAGGGAGATAGAGACAAGTAGAGAGGGAAGGTGGGAGAGAGGGAGAGATAAGTGAAGTAGAGAGAATTAGAGGGAAAAGGAGAGAGAGACAGAGAGAGAGAGATTTCTTGAGATCAAGGGAGAGAGAGAGTTAGAAAAAGGGATAGAGATAGTGAGAGAGAGGTCTAGAGTGTAAGGGATAAAAATGAGTGAGATAGAGAGAGAAATAATACAATTTTCTGATTATTGAAATTTGACCTCCTAATTATTGAAATTTGACTAAGTTTGAAATTTGTGAGATCTTCCAAAAACTAGAAGAGAGAGAGGGGAGAGAGGGAGGAAGGGAGGGAGAGAGGGAGTGGAGAGATAAAGAGTAGAGAGAAGGAGAGAGTGAGAGAGAAATATGATAGAACTTGTTGACTACTAAAATCTAACCTCCTGATTAGTGAAATTTGACATACTGATTATTGAAATTTGACTAATGATAGAACTTGTTGACTACTAAAATCTGACCTCTTGATTACTGAAATTTGACATGTCGATTACTGAAATTTGACTAAGTCTGAAATTTTAAAGATCTTCCGAAAACTAGAATTTGCATTATAACTCCTAGAGATCTGAAACCACTCTCAAATATCTTGGAAGTATATACATGAAATATAACTTAAAGTATAAGAAATTAAATGTCCATATATAAATGTCAACTTATACTTAAATGTGTATTTCATGTATATAGTTTCCCTAAAAGATAACAAGAGGAAAGAGATAAGAAAAAGAGAAGAAAAAAATTCAATGTAGACCAAAATGCGAGCACGTTATAACACGCTCGCGTTTTCTCAATGCATTCACAAAACATAAAAAATACATTCACAAAACACATCAAACCTAAAATATACTGCGAGCGCATTATACTACGAGCGCATTATAACGGGCTCGCGTTATATCTTGCTTTGGGAATTCCTGAACCTTGGCTTGGTATTTTCCTTGGAATACCAACCCAAAGGCTTGGAGAGCATTCCCAATGACCAGAGACGTGTTTTTAAAAAATCTTCCATATTTCACATAATCGAGTTCGTGCTCACCATCAGGATTGCGCGTGGTTCAATATCAAAAAAATCAAGCACATGGATAATGTTGGGTTCTCTCTTAGCTATCCAACGATGTAATTTTTTTCACTTTCTGAAAATATTAAGCCTTTCATCCATAATTTATTTTATTTGTATGTCTTTTTTTTTGCCAAAAAGCAGTGTTTGGTAAATTTTTCATTATAAATTAACCGTTAATCGATTTTTCAAATAAATTATTTTTTTAGAAACTAGACTCCATTCTACATATTTTAAAAAATAAATAAAAATAAATTGAATTAGTTTCCAAAATTTGTAGGGGTAACACGACCAAAATTCTATTTTTCAGGAAATGTCCACTTCAAAAATTAGTAAAAAATTAAATATTCATTAAAAAATTATCAGAAAAATCGTGCATCAACTAAATAATGTTAACTAAGTTCTGACCATTGTGATTTTAAAAATACTTAAAAAAGGTTTGCCGTACGAGGGTCGTATAAGAGTTGCTATGCTATGTTTTTTTGACAAAAACAACACCAATTTGTGTATGAACCTCATTTGAACCCCTTAATCTCAACCATTTTCAAAATAAGTTAGTAGTTTAGAAAGTAGACTCAGAGAACTTGAGTCCTTCTTTTTGTTCCATCTCAAAATTTTGAGTGTAAGTATCCTCAATTTCATGTCCAAGGTCAGTATTTCCTGATTTCAAAAAAAAGCTGTCCACTTAAGTCCCCTTTTTGGGAACCATCTTGGTGCACTTACCCCCTTCATCTTAGAACTACTACCCATATACAACAAATCATCAACATACAAAATCACAATAAGAATATCATTACCTTCTTGTTTTTAGTAAAGGGTAGGTTCACTCTTACTTCTTTGAAAGCTATTCTTTTTAAAATACCCATCAATCCTAGCATACCATGCTCGTGGTTCTTGCTTGAGGCCATACAAAGCCTTCTCCAACTTGTAGACTTGATGTTCTTTTCTTTGCACTTCAAAACCTTGTGGCTGTTCCACATACACTTCTTCTTCTAAGTACCCATTCAAGAAGGCACTTTTCACATCCATGTGATGAATGCTCCATTTCATTTGAGCTACTAATGAAATCAAAATTCTGATAGTCTCTTGTCTCGCTACTGGCACAAATGTCTCTTCATAATCAATACCATACCTCTATGTGAATCCTTTGGCAACCAATCTTGCCTTGTGTCTTTCAACACTCCCATCACTGTTGTACTTAGTCTTGTAGACCCATTTAGTACCAATCTTTTTCTTGTCATGTGGAAGATTTGCAAGCTCCCAAGTATCATTCCTTTGAATATAATCTATCTCTTCTTGCATTGCTTGCACCCAAACCTCATTAGTACTTGCATCTTTAAAACATGATGGCTCAAAATCAGCCTTGGAAAGTAAAGCAAAATTTACTATCTCACCTCTTGGATTTTCTTCATGTGTTTCATTTGTACTCCTCTGATAAATGTCACTTAAGCTTCTTACCTTCTTTGTAGAACTTGGAATTGAAGCTAGGCTTGCACTTGGAATTGATGAGGGGCTACTTGGTGGACATGTAGCTCTTGGAACTGAAATGTTAGTGGGCTGCTCATGATCAATTTCATCAACCAAAACAGATTTTGAAATCTTACCATGGCCTTTTTTATGACCATAAACTCCCCCTTCATCAAAAATCACATCTCGAGAGATAACAATGTTATGGGTGAGAGGATTATACAACCTGTAAGCCTTACTTTTCTCACTATATACAACAAAGATACATGATTCACTTTTTGGATCTAACTTTTGCCTCTTTTGTTCAGCTACATGTACATATGCTAAACACCCAAAAACTTTGAAATGTTGGACATTAGGTTTTTTTTCATACTAGGCTTCATATGGAGTCATCATATTGAGTGCACTAGTGGGACTCCAATTAAGAATATATACTGTTGTAGCAACTGCATCACCCCAAAAAGAATTGCTTAGACCCTTGGTCTAAAGCATACTTCTTGCCATTTCTACCACTGTACGGTTTTTCCTTTTTGCTACTCCATTTTGTTGAGGTGTGTAAGTGTTGGAATGATGGATGCACAGGTGGACCTTTGCCAGGAAGAAATATTCAACCACAAAGAAAGTATGATAATGGCATGCAAATATAGATTCTATTATGATCTATCAGATTGATAGATAGATGGATATTTTACAAAGAGTACATATGCCTGATTATAAAGGCAAATGCTAAACCTACAATGAAAAGGATGTTGTGAAGTGTTCAAATCACACTTCATGTGACAACAAGAAAACCTAACCAACTACCTAGGGAATGATAACAAGATGGAGATAAGTTCTAGAAAAGACAACTCATCTTCTAGAAGGGAATCTTATCTCAACAACTTTATTAAATGATTAAATGCAACTTAGGACTAATATGATTAATTAAAACCTAAGTTAACTTATGCTAGTGTAATAATTAATTAATTACACTAACACCCCCCCATAAGTGAAACTTAGGGAGACTAGGTAAGCATGCACCTAAAACTAAGATGAATGCAAAAAAGCATGAATGGGTCCTGGCAATAAGGCCTGATCAGGTACCCATGTACAAATGCAATAATGAGGTAGATAAGGAAAACCCAGTGGGACAACCCCCCCCTACAATGAGATGACTGCAACAAAGAAGCACTGGAAGAACATTATGGAGTAACACTGGAACTGCAATCCGGCAAGCAAGGAAAGATACTTCTGTCTACAAGAAACCATATTGGAATCATAATAATGCAACAATAGACCCTGATGCCACGGAACACTCAAAAACACCAAACTGGAATAACCCTGGAATCCATAAAGCAATAGTAGATGAAAAGAAGATGACAGAATCTGGAAGCCGTGAATCTCGATGTCGATGTCAAACTGAGACTAAAACTTTTGCATGGGAAAAAGTACCATAAAGACTCAGGAACATTAACCACAAATTTAGTGGCTCTCAAACTGAGATGGATCCGATGTGAATCTGATATGTGTCAAACTAAGACAAAATATGGCCAAAAGAAACTAACAAACCAGATTACAACCCATGCGAGTTGTCATCAAAACACAATGAAGATCAAAGTGCATGCACACTCTAATAAGATTATTATGCAAGAAACCCCCCTGATGGAACTTTATATCAGTTCATTTATTATAATACCCAATGATTGCAAAAGGAGAGAATGCCTAAATATGCATAAACATAAAATTAAAAAGAGTGCATGCACAAACCAATGTTCACATCTGTCTCCATGATGGAAAATAACCTCAAATTTGTGTAGATAACCAAATCTGAAAAAATGGCCTACACCACTATGAAGTGCTTGAAACAAGCTTTCCATCAATATCTCATTGTTTGTAGACAAAAATAAAAACCCAGAAATATTTTGATGCTAGAAATAAAACCCAGAAATCATTTTTCCTGCAAATGAGTGAAAATTGGATTTTTGAAGCAAATATGATGACGTCTTGTAACAAACCCTTGCTTGCCAAAGAATCTCACTACCCAAATTTTCTTGATCCTGGGATGAACCTTCACTGGAATAGCTCTGATACCATGTTGGAATGATGAATGTACAGGTGGACCTTTGCCAGGAAGAAATATTCAACCACAAAGAAAGTATGATAATGACATGCAAATATAGATTCTATTATGATCTATCAGATTGATAGATAGATGGATATTTTACAAAGAGTACATATGCCTGATTATATAGGCAAATGCTAAACCTAGAATGAAAAGGATGTTGCGAAGTGTTCAAATCACACTTCATGTGACAACAAGAAACCTTAACCAACTACCTAGGGAATGATAACAAGATGGAGATAAGTTCTAGAAAAGACAACTCATCTTCTAGAAGGGAATCTTATCTCAACAACTTTATTAAATGATTAAATGCAACTTAGGACTAATATGATTAATTAAAACCTAAGTTAACTTATGCTAGTGTAATAATTAATTAATTACACTAACAGTAAGCAGTGGTGAGCTATCTTTTGATTCCATACATATTACAATAGTTGTGGAAGTCTCTTGAACAAAATTCTCCTCCACGATTAGTCCTTAAGCATTTGATACTGCACCCTTTTTCTTTTTCCACAAGGGCTCTAAACCTCTTGAATGTCTCAAAGGCTTCATCTTTGGTCTTCAAAAAATAAACCCAACATTGTCGTGAGTAATCATCAATAAAAGTAATGAAATATGACGACTTACCCAAACTCTTTGTTTGCATAGGACCACAAATGTTTGAATGAACTAATTGAAGGGGATAATTGGCCCTCTATGCACTGCCTTTTGGAGATTTCTCTCTTGCATGTTTACCTTTAGCACATCCTTCACAAACTTCTTTATGTTCTTCAACCTTAGGCAAACCAAAAACTAAAGCTTTTGATGTTAGAATCTTCAAACTCTAGAAATTTAAATGTCCATATCTGAGATGCCATAACCAGCTTTTGTCCTCATATGCCATATTAGCAAAATTGCTGCAATGTTCTCCAAAATTCAAAGAAAAAATTCTATTCTTTGACATAGGCACAACTGTTACCACCCTGTTACCTTGGTTCTTATCATAAATTATACATTGCTGATTTTCAAACACTACCTTATAGTTTTTCTCACACATTTTCCCAACACTCAACAAATTATGCTTTAATTCTAGAGTGTAATAAATGTATTTAACACTTTTCATACCTTCTTTAGTAGGAACTTCCATAGCCCCTTTTTTAGCAACTTCCAATGATTTTTCATCATGAAGTTTGATCTTGGATTTAAATTTTTCATCCATAAGAGAAAAGAGCTTCTCATTTCCTGACATATGGTTAGAACAACCTAAATCTAGATACCAAACATCTTTAGAAATAGTTTCAGCTTTGTCATAAGATATAAATAAATTATTGGGAGGAGACTCATCACCCTCTTGAGCATAATGGATAATTTTATCATTATTACCTTCTTTCAATCTGCACTCTCTTTCAAATTGTCCATACTTGTTACAATGGTAACACTGAATATTTCTCTTATCAAATCTGCCTCTACCTCTTCCTCTTGAATCGCCTCTTCCTCTTGAACCACTTCTTCCTCTATTTCCCCTTGAAGGATTTTTATTTTGTCCTCTTCCTTGACCTTGATTGCTACTACTGGCATCTTCATTCTTTGTAATTTGTAGTTTGAAGGAAAAGGCTTTCTCATCACTTTTCCCAAATGAATCGCTCAATCTCTCTTCATGAGACATTAGAGATCCAACTAAGTGATCAAATTGAAGGGTAGTCAAGTCCTTACTCTCTTCAATTATTATAGCAACATGACTCCACCTTGATGTTAGAGATCTCAAAACTTTTTTAATTACAACCTCATTGCTTACTATTTCTCCAAGAGTTGCCATTTTATTAACCACATCTTTTACTCTTACACAATAATCACTTACTTTCTCAGTTTCTTGCATCTTTAGATTTTCAAAGTCTCTCTTCAATGTCTGTAGCTTCACAACCTTGACTTGGTCACTGCCTTGGTAAGCTTCCTTTAGAGTCTTCCAAGCTTCTGCAACTGACTTTGCACTTGCTATTTGCGGAAATAAGCTCTTATAAAGAGCTATTTGTATATGAAACAAGGCTTGAGAGTTCTTCTTTTTAGCCCTTCTTAGCTATTTTGTCATTGGCTGCAAGAGCATTCCAATCTGCTGGTTCTTCATAACCTATCTCAACGATCTCCCACAAATCTTTTCCTGTCAAAAATGTCATCATCTTGATGCACCAGTATTCGTAATCACTTCCATTGAAATCAGGAATTGGAAAAGAGTTTAGACCTGACATGATGCTCTAATACCAAATGTAGAATCTAAAATCAAACCAGATTCCTACACCACTGAGTTATAAAAACAGTAGAGATAAAATCAATAACAAAGGGAAAAAAGAACAGAGCACAACAACACTATAATTTGCAGGCTTGATTAATATCTTTATTGATGACGTTTATATAGAAAAAGATTACATTGCTGTATAGATTGCAGTACTCAGAAATCAAAGTGTAAACTAAAGGAAAACTATGCATGCAACAAGCATGCATTATTGGACTGGCAGCTATGGTGAAAGACATGCAGTAAATTTGGCGGTGAAAGCCAAGTCTACTAACTGAAACTTCAACTAATAAAGCAAACTACATTTAAACTGATTGTTTGAACATGCACAACTATGCATGATAGTTAAACTGATTAAGATGGTGAACGCATGGACTTGGTGAATGCATCAACTATTTGTTTAGCGGTGGATGGCGGTGTGCACGACAGATACTTGAGTGTGCATGCATCATTTATCAACACATGTGTCAATTTTAGATGGTTTTTTCTAAAGCATGTGATATCAGGCTCAATACAGACCAAAATCTGCCCATCACTGCTGATGCTTTATTCTCAAATATATGCATGTGGTGCCCTCATTCCTACATCCTGTCATCCTAAAACTCTATGCAATAGAGCTTATTTTACTTAACTCTATACATTTTGAAATTTTTTTATAAAGTTCTTCAATTGATTGTAATTTTTATTTTGTATTAACATTTGATAAATCAGTAAATTATAAATTTATTGATTTATTATTTTTTAGAATATATAAATATTTTATTTATTGGAAATTACGATTACTTTTAGTTTTATACATTTTAATATATATATAATTTATATATTATAATTATATACGAACTTGTTATTATTTATACATATATATGTGTGTAATAGAATTATAATTTATTATTATATGTATTAAAAATTATACATATATTATAGATGATCTTTTACTCATACTTGGGAAAATAAATAGTCATACTGACATAGTCAAACATTAAACATGTACCCATCCACATACTAAGATCAACAACTTAGATGATAATAGTAGTTTAATAGTCTCTAATATAAATTGATCTACCTATAAAGGTAATACTAGGAAAATTTACATAGTAGAAATGTAATTTGTAAACTTAGTAGAATCAACTTGCTTATTTATAAAGGTTATTATGAGTGATAGATTAGTTGCCTAATGTGCTTATCTAGCCTCTAAATAAGAGCTTAACATTAGTAACTATAAATTTGATTATAATTTTTTTTAATGTGCCTATCTAGTCTATAAGTAGAAGCAACTACTTCTTTATGGCTTTATAAATTAGTTGAAACTTCAACACCACCTTTATGCTCTCAATAATAGAATTAATACAATTTGAATTCCTAGTTTGTAGCCTTCGATGGAGGCTTTAAGCCCCATGAAGTGGTTATACAGTTTGTAGATATTTACTTACCTTTACATGATTTTATTAGCATGTCAATCTAACTCCAAAATTATAATAAATAAATGATATACTACATGACTCATTATAGTAGCCCATCTAGAATTTTGTAGAAGCACCTCCACCAAATTTGTTCACCCATTTATAACTGAACCACAAATTTTAAAGGGGAAAGGGGATTCTCTAGCACTTCTAGGGCTTCCACCTAAAAGGAGAGATGCCTTTCACACCCAAAAATTTGGAGGTTTCATTCAAGATTAAGGGTTAAATGTGTGATGTGTGTGTAATTTGGAATGTGTCTAAATGTTGCAGGGTAAAAGCACAAAGTTGTGTCAAATTTTAAACTTGAATCACTAAAAAGTGGCATATATGTTTTGAATTTATAAATGATGTAAACTAGTAAAATATGTATTTTTTAGTATATTTTATTTGTATTTTTTTTTTTAAATAAAAAATTATTTTAAACTAATTTTTATTAAATTAACACTATAATTTAGTTGCTGATAAAATGCTAAAAAATGAAGTTTCATGGGATGTCAAAATTTTTATAGTAATTTTTTTTTTTCCTTTCAAAATTTTTGTCTGTATTTATAACTTGAAACTTTAGTGCATGGATATATTTCTCCAATTTTGATAGATAAATAATTTTAAATAAATATTCAAATGTGTGTGAATAAAAAAATAGGTGTTTCCATCGGACGCCAACTTTCATATAAATATTTATCTAAAATGGAAAAAAAATTATACCATCTTGAAAAAAATTCTTTTATCTAGTGCATCATACTTTTTTCAAAAAATTTAATAAGTTTTAGTATTTTTCCTTGGCATGGTAATCAACCTAATATTTTGTGCTAATAACCTACTTTTAGTATAAATAAAAAAAAAATATAAATAATAATTAAACTATTAAAATACATATATTCTTGAAAACTACACTTATGGATCTACAAAGGGGTATTTTTATAGTTTTTTAAAAATGTTATTTAAACTTCAATTTTTTCAATTTCTTTTATTTTTTTTGTAAATTGGACTCAAAGTGGCGCTCCATATATTTTTAGCCAACAATTTTAGTTGAAAAAGTTGTGGAAGTATCTAACTTAGCTAGAATGAATCTTACTAGATCATATGTTTGGCCAAAATTTATTTTTATTTAGAAATACTTAAATTTAGTTGTGCTGATAAGTTGGCTGAAAGTGTAACACAACTTTGTGCTTTTACCTTGCAAACTAATGAAATGAACTAAATATTGAATGAAAACTAATGTAATGCAAAATGTATTGAAAATACTATGTAAAATGACCTAAAATGTATGCAAGTTGTAACATAACTTAATGGGTTAGAAGTGGTGCACCTGAAAAATGAAGTGTGATATGGAATCTTCCAGAATCTATTATTGAAGGCCACTGGAACAATTGCCCCAAGCTGGGGAACTTAGTCCTACTTCGAGGAAACTTTGTCAGAACAGGCTTCGAGGAAATGGGTGTCCAAAACTCCAGAGATCACTTTTCAAGCCTGGTAGTGGGACTAATTCGCCAATGGTGACAACTTAGTCAACCTATCACTTTCAGGAATCTCAAGATTGGGATTTGTAGCTATCAACTTGTACTTCTATTTCTGACAAAGAATCGGATCCGAATCTTTAGATGTTGACCTGTAGGTTGTCTTCAAGCTATCTTTAGGGTTTTTATAATTTGAATATTGTTGATGTAAAGTTGACACCCTTTAGCACCTTTCTCTTTGAAAAATCTGCATACAAAGTTTGTAAAACACACATGCAAAGAGGGGAAAAGGTTTAGGGTTAGAGAATAGGGGTTTTCCTTAGTCAAACCCCATTTTGGTAAAATAACCCTAGATAATGAAATGAAATGTCAAGCGAAAGATGATTGCACAACATGCAAGTGCAACAACTCACCAAACCCTTGATGAAGAAGTCTGAAGATATGCAAATGATCAACTCCAATGGATTGATGTTTGAAGTGTTTAGAGTGCTTGAAGATTGCTTGAGAAGAATGAATTGCTAGGAGATAGAGTGTAGAAGATGAAAAATGAGGGGAAAACCCTTTATTTATACATGTTGTGCCCTAATTTCCTAAAAATAGCACATCACAGGTTGACCTGAGGGTTTAGAAGACAATATCCTACCAGAATATTGACATAAATTTGATTTTTAAGCTTGATTGGACTAAGTCGCCCAAGGTGGTGACTTGGTCCCACCAGGGAAAATTTACTATTTGTCAAGAATTAAAGTTTGATTAATGTTGTTTAATGGGATTATCTTCTGAAACACACTTAAGAGGGGCCTATAAGTGCATCAAGGAGTCATTTTAACATAAGAAAGGGTCAATTTATTGATGACAAGCCTAGGAAAGTGTGAGAGTTTGTTGCAACACCTTACACAACTTTGAAATAAGGCTTTGTAAGTGATAAAAAGAGGTTGTTTAGATGAATTGTGATGGAAAGGTCCTAGAAAAGTGGGAAAATGTGTTACAAAACTTCACAACACCTTTGTAAGACATCATTAGGTTTTTATTTATTTTCAAGTGTTCAAAGCTTAATATATTCAAATGTGATGTTGAAATAGAAATATATATTCATATGTGATGTTAAAATACATATATATATTCAGATGTGATGTTGAAATAGAAATATGTATTTTGATGTGATGTTGAAATAGACATGTATTTTCAAATTTGATATGATGTTATTTCATTTTGACTTACTAGACATCAGAATGATGTCTCTTCCAAGAGGGGGAAGGATGTCCTAACCCAATTTTATTGCATATTTATTATAATATGGTAAATTGAATTATTGAAGAAATTCAATAAATAATAAATGGAATTTTTGGAATTTTCAAAAACTGAATGAAAGAAGTTGAATGATGTTGATTTTGCAAACTTTTGGAAAATATTTTTATATCTTACCAAGAATTGAACGTTACTGATAAATTTGTAAGTGCAAGTGTGTGGAATTGTAGGGTGGAAGGTTGAAGGATGGGAACATAGTTGAAGTAGGATTGCTTAGCCATATCGAATGGTAAGCCGGTTGGAATCTGGGTGCACAGACCACAATGGCATGATGAACTGAATTTGAACCATTTTTCATATATAGAAGAACATAATTTCATGTCTTGACTTGTTTTAGTGATTGAAAATGAATGTCTTGTAGATTAAATTGTCTACTCAAATTCTATGTTTTGAAGAAAACGAAAGTAACTATTGTAAAAAATGATTAAATGGATAAGAGATTTAATTATGTGAAAAATTAATTGAAAAGAAAATTACTTTTAGTAATATATATTGATTATTGAGATGAAATTAAAGTTCCTTAATTTAAATGATATCATATGGTACTTATAGGCTCTTCTAAACAATTTTTTTTCACAAGAATGTCTATATATATATATATATATATATATATACATTTATGTAAATAAACGTGAATACATACATACACACACATATACATTATTTGAAAACATGGTAAATATGAATGAAATCATTTAAATATATAAATATATATTTACACATTTAAATTCATATCAAATTCAAATCCGATAAATGATATATTTTAAATCAGACTGTTTGAAATCAATGAGAAATTACAAAGGCATCCCATGAAGGAAATGGATTACCACAAGTTTAATGACAATAATCAAACCAAGAAGTGGCCAATAGCAAGCAATAATGCCAACACCTGGAAACATGTAAATGATAGTGTTGTTTTCATTTTGAATGATATCCAAGAAAAAAGGCAAAGAGTAGAAGAAATTAGGGTTTGAAGGAAAAAAGTAGAGGAAGAACTCGAGATAGGGAAAAATCTAAGGGAAACATCACAAAAGCTTGTATTAGAGGTAATTTGATTTCCTTAGTAATTGACCTATTATTATCACCATTATAGAATCATGCTTGAAGTGTGTTCTTCATTTTAATTGAGTGATTTCTTAGCACAGTAAAATGTGAGTCACTATTTTGTGTTTAAATTGGCCTTGAGTTGAATGTATGAATTTAGTCAATGACTTTGTGGAGGTCACATGACCTACGACTTGCGTAGAATTGAAAAAAGTTAAGTTTAAAGCCTCACGACTATTTGTAGAGCTAGGACGAGGCTCAAAGAGCCTCAAAAATCTCATCCATTATCTTTATCTTGCACTATGATGCTTAGCCCTATGAAGGCTATCATAATTTATTTTGATTGACTGTGTGTTTTGTAAAGATTATTCTTTGTAAAAGATTGACTACGATTCTATGGGAGGGCAAGAATCCCCTATATTTTTTATTTCATTTGTATATTCTCTAATGCTTGTTACCAAATGGGGCTTTAACAAATGCTTCTAGATCTTTACATATGTATGTATATTGTTATTTTTTGTGAAGTCAACCTCGGTTGATAGGAACGATGGTATGAATATAAGTTTGAGATTCACCAAGACTTTCTTTGGTTGATCTAGAAGATCAATAGGTTGATTCCTGAATGTGTAAATGGTACATACATAAGTCTGCATGTTGAATATTACTACATGCATGGTATAAACCGGTATGCCCATAAGGGAAATTTCAAATATAAATTTTGATGCTAAGAAAGAAAGCACTTGACCTATGAGATTGGTTGAATTCAGAGAAAAGATCATTTTGTTGTAGCCTGAATAGGCATGAGTATTAAGTTTAGAACTTGAAACTTCTATGCCATTCTCTTGACTGAAATATTTTTTCAAGTTCTTCATCAACATACATGTCATACTTAGTTTCTTTTTAATATTAAAATTTGTCATCAAATTTTTAGTGATGAAAGTATTCAAGATCTAAATATTTGGCATTTTTTTCATGTGTGAAGTTGGGCTATTTGATTTGTTAGAAACATATTTGGCTTGCATGGAAATTTAAAAATGAGAAGTTGTAGATAATATTTGCTACTAACAAAACAACATTGTTTATTTTTCAGTTCATTGTGAAAAACCTGTTGTATTTTAAAATAATGAAAAATTAAATGTAATGTTGCCATTTAGCTTCTAAACAACTTGAACAACAATAAGTAATAGCAATAGTGAGTGTTCTGTTCGAAAATGACATTTTTCTCTCATTAAATTTAACTATTTAGTCTGAAATAGTATTTGCTATGATGTAAATAATGAATAATATTTTGTAAATGACATTGTTTTGTTGTTAAGTTATCTTTTTAGTTGAAAACAACCTTGCTCATTTAATTGTTTAGTTGGAACAACATTGAATATTTGTAAATAATGAATGTTTATGTGTAAACAAATTGTCTTATAACTGTTTAATAGGAAATGTTGGCAACACAAGGGCAAACAACTAGGAGGGGGGAGGGTGAATCAGTTGCCACAAAATTTCAAACTTATTAAATTTATTAACCCCTATTCTTAGATCTGATTAATAACCATGAAAGCATAAATCAACAACACATCAAAAACACACATAACACCAAGTTTTTTACATGGAAACCCTATTAGGGGAAAAACCACAGTGGAGGTCAGTCCACAAGTTTATACCATGTTAAAATTATAAGAATAATAAATGGGGAATGCACATGCATTCAGGCACACTTCCTAGAGCTCACTACTCAAATATAAAGGAAGACTCAATGTCTTATAGAAAAATTCGAATTACAACCATCTGGATTTTGAACTAAGAAAGTATCATTTGCTAATGCCTAATTATAGTTGCGGTTAAGCACATGAACACTTATTCACTGTTCTTCACACTTTGCTTTGCCTTCAAAAGATTTAGAACATTATTCATGCACAATTATTTTTTGCACACATTCAAATAACGAAAAAATTGGTTATATATATCCACAACAAGGAATTGCATTGCTTCATGTTAGCTTCAACAAAATTTTAAGATGAATACAAACTGTTGGCCCAAAACAATAAATATTATTAAAGAAAATCTACCAAGGTTGGCCACAACATAGTGAAGACCCAAAATAATATCCTCAAACAAAAAAAACCTTCAAAAATGATTCCTCAAAGATCCACAACATGCTACAATCACCCTGTCAGCCATGAACATGCAAGAGAAAATCATTGACCGCGAGCACAACTATTAATGAAAACATGCAAAAAAGATAGAGAATGATATATAAACATACAAAAACACCATGGGAGCATTCACAACAACTCATATTACTAGAATCACATTATCTTCTTCTAGGAACACAAAAAATCATAACTTGATCAAATCTTCATGCGAACCTTTGAAAATTTTGATCGATAGATTAGATACACCTGAAAATAAATTCTTTAATCTACAGCTTCTCACCATAAACATACTAAAATTTCCATCATACCGATCTTCATTGCTTCATAGACAACCCGGAACATATTTTATTACAATTTTTGTAATATCCTTGACATATACAGTCTTAAAGACATTAATGCTAATAGTGTTGATATCAATGACAACTAAATATCAGCTACACAACCACAACATTCAACAATCTCCCCCTTTGACATTAATGGAAACACATGATGTGAAAAACACCATGAACACAACTATCTTCAACACTTACTCCTCCTTAGGTTCAAACTATTTTCTCATGACTCCTCCTTAGATAATTCCCAGTTTTTCACATTTCTCTTCTCCCCCTTTGACATCAATGATAAAGGTACACACAAGCTCTGAACCACATATCTGAATCATCTGACTACTCCCCTTGAGTAGCAACCACCACAACATTAATCTAAATCAAGATATGACTATGAAATGTATAGACTAATGCAAGATAATGCATCTTAGTTCTGATTAGGAGGGGTGATCACCCCTAACTTGCCTTTGAGATACTCAAAATTATCCTTAGGCAATGAATTGGTAAAGATGTATGCAATATATTCCTAGGCACAAACTCCAATCTGACTTCCTTTTCACTCACCTTCTCTCTCAAAAAGTGAAAATTGATAGATATATTCTCGGTCTTTGAATGCAACACGGGATTCTTAGAAATTTTAATTGCACTTGAATTATCATAGAATATAGAAATATGCTCATCATACATAACTCTGATATCTTTCAACATCTTCTTCATCCACAATACTTGAGTACAATTGTTAGCAGAAAAAATGTATTCTTCCTCTGCAATAGGCAAAGAAATGACATTCTACTTTTTACTTAACCATGAAATTAGTTTCTTTCCCAAGAAAAATGTGCCATCGCTTGTAATTTTGTTGTCATTCACATCTCCTTCCCAATCAACATCTGTAAAATCACTCAAAGTAAGATCATCACCTTTGGGATACCACAAGCCAAAATCAACTATTCCCTTCAAGTATCTAAAAATTCTCTTCACAGTAGTCACATGAGATTCTTTAGGATTGGCTTGAAATCTTGCAACAATACATATAACATTCATGATATCTAGTCTAGTTTTAGTCAAACAAAGCAATCCACCAATCATTGATTTGTATCTAGTTTGAATTTATTCCAAAGAATCATCATCTATTGTCAACTTACATTTGGTCACCATGGGTGTACTGATTGGCTTTGAATATTCCATACCAAACTTCTTTATCAATTCTTTCACATACTTGGATTGAGATATAAAGATCCCTTTATCTAACTGAGTAATTTGGAATCCCAAAAATAATTTCATCTCTCTAATCATTGACATATCAAACTCATTCTAAATCTCATAAGAAAAATTAATGAACAAACCATCATATCCTCCAAAAATGATATCATCAACAAATAATTCCACAATCAAATCTTTATCATCATCAATCTTGAAATATAGATTACTATTAGTAGTACCTTTGTTAAATCCAAGATTTAGCAAATACTTGTCCAATCTGGCATACCAAGCTCTAGGGGCTTGCTTGACTCCATATAATTCTTTCTTCAACTGACAAACCATATCTCTCTAGACAGTCAATTGAAATCCATCATGTTTCTCAACATACACCTCTTCTTCCAATTCATCATTTAGAAATGTTGACTTGACATCCATCTGATAAACCTTGTAGTTTTTGTAAGCAACATAAGCAAGAAACAATCTCACAACTTCAATTCTAGAAACAGAGGAAAAAGTATCTTCAAAGTCAATTCCTTCCATCTAAGAATATCCTTTATAGACCAATCTTTCTTTGTTTATGATAACTTCACCTTGCTCATTCAGTTTATTTTGAAAGACCCATTTAGTTCCAATTACATTTTTGTCGTTAAGTCTAGGAACAAGAATCCATGTATTATTCTTCTCATTTTGTTGTAGTTCTTCTTTCATTGCTTCAATCCAATTTTCATCTTTGCATGCTTCATTTGCATCACTTGGCTCAGTCTTTGATATCAAAGATTATTCTTCTGCAATTATTCTCCTAGTTTGGACACCTTTGTTCTTATCACTTGTAATCTAATTTCTAAATGATTTAATCTCACATACCTTAGAGTCTTAGGATGTTCTTGAACTTCAGGCTCTTGTGAACTCTCTTCTCCACTTTCACTAGTTTCTCCTTCCTTTTGATCTTCTTGATTCACCAGAATGATTTGAACTTGATTTGAAGTCTAACCTTTGTTTGTACTATCATTCTGATCATCAGAATCATATCCACAGGTTCTGGACATTGTGCTTTCAACCATTTTACTTAATCTAATTGTAGCACTGGTAGGCCTTACTCTTAGTAGAATAACAAAGAAGGATTCCTTCATCACTCCTAACATCAAACTTTTCTATTTCTTCATCTCTTCTGATATAGCATTTACTCTCAAAGATTTTGAAATATCTAACAATAGGCTTATGAACAAACCATAGCTGAAAAGGGGTCTTCCTGGTATCACCTTTGATTTGTACCTGGTTGAGGATATAAACAACAATACTCACAAATTATTTCCAATAGATATGAGGAACATTTCCTTTTAGCATCACAGTCCTTGTAACATCTTAATTTATCTCGTTCTTCCATTCCACAACTCTATTTTTCCGAGGGGTCCGCGGTGCACATAATTATCTCTTTATCCCATGCACTTCACAAAAGGAATTAAACTCATGGGAAGTGAATTCACCACATCTATCTAATCTCAAACACTTAATCTTCAGACCTATCTATGTCTCAACCATAGCCTTAGAGATCTTGAACTTCTCCAGAGATTCAGATTTCTCCCTTAAGAAAGTAACCCACATCATCCTAGAATAATCATCAATAAGCAACATGAAATACATGTAACCTTGTTAACTTCTAACTATAGAAGGACTAGACAAGTCAGTATGCACAAACTCCAACAATTCATTTGAACAATGTTGTTTTCTCCAAAATGAAATTCTAGTTTACTTTCCCAATTGACATTCCTTGCATATGGCATTAGAAGGTTTTACCAACTTAGGAAGATCTCTCATTTCCTAAGTAGAACTTATCTTGATAATATTTTCAAAGTTTACATAACACATTCTCCTATGCCACAACCAAATTTCATCAACTTGAGCAATCAAACAACTTTTACTAGCAAAATTCAGGTGAAAGATGTTACCTTTTATTTTTATACCTGAAGAAATCATGGTTTTGGAACTTCCCAAAATTCTACACTTTCCATCCTTGAATTGAATATTATATCCCTTGTCAACCATTTTTCTGACACTTAAAATACTATGCTTGAAACCTTCAATGTATAGGACATCATCAATATTATTCTTACCATCAAGAGAAATACATCCTCTGCCATGGATTATGCCACCATTATTATCACCAAATCTTACAACACCACCGTCATACTTTTCCAAGCTCACAAATTTTCTTTTATCACCTGTCATGTGATGAGAAAATCCACTATCAATTACCCATTCATCCTTCTCTTCAACTCGAGAAGCTAGGGATTTATCCACATTTGTACAACTTGAAGATTCAATAGACACAAGACTATTTTCCTTGATAGCAATAAACACAAACTCATCTTCACTTACATTCCCTTTATCAGATTCATCATATGTCACATATTCATCAATAGAATAATAAAAATTCCTTTGAAATTTAGGCTTGTTAGGTCTTGACTTAGGAATTATTTCCAGATACCTTGATGCAAAATGGCCTATCTTATTGCAAGAAAAACATTTAATAGGAAAATTTCCTTTATACTTACCTTGTCCTCTAGCTTCCCTTTTTACAATAAGTGCTTCAAGCTCATCCGGTTCTCTCTCTTCTTCTTCAATTTGCCTCATTTATTCCTCATACTTGAATACGTTTCTAGAAGAACTTTCACCTAGATCATATCTCTGTTTATCTCTTCCAAAAGTAGCGGCATTAAATGCAGATTCTATCTTAGGAAGGGAATCTCCGAATTCACTCAACTTAAAAACAGTAAGTTTACCAATCAACATATCTTTGGTTACATTTATCATAGTCCAAATCTCATCAATATTTGTAGCTTTGACTTTGTATGCATCAGGCAAGGATCTAAGCACTTTAGCAACAATCTCTGATTCATCCAAATATCCACTAGCACATCTGATACCACACACAAGTTCATTCACTCTTTACATGAAAGTAGTAATATTATCATCATCACCCATTCTCAACAGTTCATATTTCCCTTTTGGAATTTGTAGCTTAGTAATCTTCACATTAGCATCACCTTCATACAAAGTTTCCAACTTTTTCCAAATCTCATAAGCAATCTTCAGATCCATAACATTCGTCATCTTAGAATCAGTCAAAGCACTCAACAATGCTTCCTTAACCCTAATATTGTATTCAACATCCGTAATCTCAACAGTAGTAGTAGGACCATTTTTAGGGATAACATACCTATTACTTGTAATGCTCTAGTAGGATTCACCAATGCATCTCAGATGACACTCCATTTGAGTCTTCCATAGAGAATAATTTGTTCCATCAAATCTCAGACTATCCTTCTTATATGTCACCATCTTAGGTCCCCTCAAGCTGTTAAAATTATTCTAAGGAACCTTCTTTGATACCAATTGTTGGCAACATGAGGGCATACAACTGAGAGGGGGGGTGAATCAGTTGTCACAAGATTTCAAACTTATTAAATTTATTAACCCCTATTCTCAGATTTGATTAATAACCATGAAAGAATAAATCAACAACACATCATAAACACACATAACACCAAGATTTTTATGTGGAAACCTTGTTAGGGGAAAAACCATGGTGGAGGTTATTCCACAAGTTTATACCCTGTTAAAAGTATAAGAAGAATAAATGGGGAATGCACATGCATTTAGGCACACTACCTAGAGCTCACTACTCAAATACAAAGGAATACTCACTATCTTATAGAAACATTTAGAGTACAACCATCCAGATTGTGAACTAAAAAAGTAGCATCTACTAATGCCTGATTACAGTTATGGTTACGCACATGAAAAATTCTTCACTCTTCTTCACAATCTGCTCTACCTCCAAAATATTTAGAACATTAGTCGCACACACTTCTTTTTCAAACACATTCAAATGAAGAAACAATCACTTATATATATCTGTAGCAAGGAATTACATCACTTCATGTCGACTTCAACAAAATAATAAGATGAATACAAACTATCGGCCCAAAATAATAAATATTATTAATGTGAATCTACCAAGGTTGGCCACAACATAGTGAAGACCCAAAATAATATCCTCGAACACAAAAAACTTTCAAAAATTATTCCTCAAAGATCCACAACATGCTACAATCACCATGTCGGCCATGAACATGAAAAAAATGAACACACAAGATAAAATTACCAATTGCGAGCACAACGATCAATGTGGATGTGCAACATAGATAGATAAATATCTAGAAACATCCACAAACACCATAGGAGAATTCACAACAACTCAGATTAATAGAATCACATTATCTTCTTCCAGGAACACCAACTTCAGTAACAGAATAACTATCAGAACACAAAAAATCATAACTTGCTCAAATCTCCATATGAACCTCCAAACCTTTTGGTGGATAAAATAGATACACCTAAAAACAAACCCTTCAATCTGCGACTTCTCACCATCAACATATTGAACTTTTCAACATACTGATCTTAATTGCTTCATAGACAACCTACAACATATTTTATTACAATTTTCACAATATCCTTGACATATATTGTCTTAAAGACATTCATGATAATAGTGTTGAAATCAATGAAAACCACATATCAACAACACAACCATAACATCCAATAGGAAACTATACTTCTTTTTTAAAACAATGAATGTTTGTATGTAAATAACCTATCTTATAACTCTTTAGTAGGAAAAAATACTTGTTCTATTTAAAGAATGAATGTTCATATGTAACCAACTTGTCTTATAACTATTTAGTAAGAAACAATACTTTTTCTATTTAAACAATCAATGTTCTTATGTAAATATCAATGTTAGAGTATCACAATTATGAGAATGCAATAACAATATGTGTGAATCTATTAACATAAACTTGTTCTGATTCTTTATTTTTGACAAAATAAATGTCAAATGGAATACTATTTTATGATTTCAATTTGAATTAATGATTATTTCAGAATGTATGCATAAATTTTAAACATAAGAAGGCACATATATGTGCATGCACATAGACTTTGTCTATGTACATACACATACTTGTGACATTCCTTCTTTTGTTCTTAGTTCATTTTTAAATGGAAAATGCTTATGATGAAAAGTATATAATAGTCATAAGAATGATATGATTGATTGTTAAATTAGTCTATTGAATCATAAATATTATTTCTATTTAGAGAGTAAATTAGAGATCTAATTATCATTTTGAATACATATGTGAAACAATATTCTAATACTTGAATGGAATAGTGATACCTCAGTTGACTAGAGCACCTCAGGATAGATCCTCCTAGAGAGTAGATAGCTATGATTTGATGTATAGTAGAAAGTTACCTTCTAGGATGGGTGTCAAAATGGAGTTTGTAAAGTATAGGTTTTATTTACTACAACCTATTGTTTATTATTGTTGCAACACATTTATTATGATTTTCAAGAAATATAGTTCATTTGTATGTATGAACTATGTGATATCACTCTATGCCATTCTTGGCAGAGATCTTGTACTTTATTTTGTAACTTGTAGATAGAAATTGCATGTTGATGTATGGGTAGACACTAGATTCTACCTTGTATATTGTTTTGTTGCTAAAATTTTCATGCAAGGTCAAACATTATTCAAGTCAATTTTTTTGTGGGGAAGCGCAAGCTTCGTGGTTGGGTAGTAAAGAGTTTCAACCATGTTCTTGTCCACCGATGGAGGTGAGCATCAAAGAAGAACCTTAGTTGTTCACAAGACTATTTTAGTCTAAGATGTAATTTGATGTGATACATTCATGTATTTGATGTGAAGTGTATATTGTAATGACTTTGTGGCCTTAAGAGCTATGCCAAAATTGACATTGTAATTTGACTTTTGAAGTGAATATATGAATCATTGACTCAATTTAAATGGACATGATTAGATATGATTGACTTTATCCACTAGTTATATCTTTTTAATTTGGAATATATTAATGTGTCAAATAAAATAATGTTAATTAAGTAATAATTTAGGATGTTTTATTGCATACGATAGTTTGGGTGAATCAGTCCTAGATCAGGGCTTCTATACAGGAACATGTTTCTAGAGAAAGGGTATCTAAATTTGCAAAAATATTTAAAAATGCCTTTAATGGGTCTCATATACCACTTCTGGCATATTTTTCTTGTTCCACTTTTTTGAGAATTCAAAGTTCAAATTTTCACTTCAACACCTACTCTTTTCTTCCAAATTGATATCCGGATCCAAATCTATAAAAATACATGCAACAAAGAATATAGACTTGATTTTCTTATGGAGGGTTTGCCTCAGTCAAACCCCTAGTTTGGTAATTAAACCTTGATGGAAAAAATAAAATATGCATGTAAATAGCAATGTAAACCCTAACCTTATGTGTGTCTAAGATTATGAAATTTGAAATGCAATGCAACCCTATTCTAATATGCAAGAACAAGATGCATGAATGAATTATGAAAATGGATGACTCACTTTGAGAGATCTCTTATCACCCAAATGAGCCCTACTTATCTAAATGTAGAGTGATAATGGAGGATGGAATCACTTAGGAAACAAGTCATTAGGCTTGGATTGATGGCTAGTTGCATCTCCAAGACCTATAATCCATCATGATTGACCATAGACAACCATGATCAACCCTTGACAATTTTAGATCTTGAATGAAAGTGAGCTTGAAGACCTGAAAAAAACACTTTAATATTGCTCCAAGACTTCAACTTTGCTTGCTTTTGAAACAATAATGATTGAAGAATCTTGAATGCTTGCTTAGGTGAAATCATGACTTAGAAGATTGCTTATATAGGTATTAACACCTAATTTACCATTATTCAGATCTCAAAGGTCGACATCAACCAAAAATTTGAATGAAAATGGTGATTCTCCTACTCAAACCCTAAAAACTCCTAAAATGGGACTCATGTGCCACCTTTGGTGTATGGGTCTCAGCTAGGGGAACTCATATGCTCAAGCTTGCGTAAGAATCCCACCATATTTTTTTTGGGTGAGTTGTTAAATATTTGAGTGTTTTTGATGATTTTATTGGGTTTTTTAGTTGAAATAAACTTTGAAATCCAGAATAAAAGTTCTTAGGGGCCTATTAATGATGATTTAAAGAGTGTTTAATGCAAGGGTGCTAAATTAGGTCCAAATTAAGTGTGAAATTCCACCACTTTAAAGAGCATACAATTTTCTACACTAAATTTATCCCCCACTTTAGTGCTTATATGACTCTATATGCATATGCAAGCTACAAGGCTAAAAAATAAACTATATTTCATTAAAGGATTTAAGTTCATTCACAACAAGGGAGAATGAAGCCCCCACTATAACTATCTAAAAAACCACAATGTTAGGAAATGCATCCTACAACATGAATTCATTAGTTGTCCATAAATCCTTTTATCTAACTTCTTCTAAAAATCACATTCAAGGGTAATGTATGCACCCCTTGATTCTACTTGCTTTACAGAGGTTGAATCAAGGTAGCAGTCTAGCCACATTGAATAAATTAAGTTGTATCATAGGGTATTTCCATGTACCATACCACAAGAATGGAGTCATGATTC
This sequence comes from Sequoiadendron giganteum, assembly GCA_007115665.2. Lineage (NCBI taxonomy): Eukaryota > Viridiplantae > Streptophyta > Pinopsida > Cupressales > Cupressaceae > Sequoiadendron > Sequoiadendron giganteum. The sequence goes on from CM021102.1 coordinate 305,210,109, forward strand.
CAATGCAAAAAATGGTGTCAAAAATAGAGGTCTCTAGCTCTTGTTATGTTAATTTGAATGAAAGGAACTTTTAGCCCTAATATAGTAAAAACCCTAATTTTTAACATATGTAAGAGTAAAAAGTGAAGAAATTTCTAACTATTTTGTCATTTACCTTCTTGTAGCTTGAATTTAGTGAAGATTGATAGAAGATGTTGAACCAATGAGTGTATGAGCCTCCCAGGCTGGATGCCTTACAAGAGCAGGTAGCCCACAATGAGCATCATTATTAGGTGAGTTGATTTTTCTGCCTTAGTTTTGTCCGTACACATTCATTTTATGTTTTTACACATTTCTAGGTAGATTTAGGACCCTGGAAGAAAATTTCACAAAGCATCCCTTTTTTTCACAAAGTGTCCCCTTTTTTCTACAAAGTGTCCCTTTTTGTCACAAAGTGTCCCCTTTTGTCACAAAGTGTCCCCTTTTGTTACGAAGTGTCCCTTTTTGTTGTGCAAGGTGTCTCATTTCTTCACAAAGTGTCCCAAAAGGGGTCTAAAGTGTCTATGACCCTTAGAAGAATACACTAGAACAAATTTACTACACTTTTTGATTGTTGATGTATAGATTTAAGATTGTAGAATGCTTATAGGACATATTTTTTATTTTTTGTTATATTCCACCCCATTTGTAAGAGCAACTTAGTGGTAGATAGATTTTTTACCTCCAATACCTAGCCCCAACTTTTTCATGGGAGGATACACATATTTTATAGATGACTAGACTACACTAGGTGTACCTCATGCCCCTCATGAGGTACTATGTTGCTATGTTGATGGTGTTGGAAGAGCAGTAGAATGCAAACACATGAATGTTTCATCTTCCCATCAACAAGATGATTATCACATTAGAGGATGTCCATTGCATACTTTGAGTTTCAATTTGAGGTGAGAGGGTACATTTTCTAGCAGATCGATCATTTTAGGAGATGAAATATGATGTACCATATTGTCTTAGAGGTCTAGTTCATGATAGTATCATGTGGCCATATATCGATCTAGCCATGCTAATATATTCATGGGCCCCGCTTGTTGCACAAAATATGATGTTCATTGCAACACTAGTATTCATCTGTGATGGCCGAGGAGCACATTTAGAAGGAGGCCTAATACATATGATATGGGGGATGGTAGAGCACAATATCATATATGCCTAGGGGTGCAACATCCTTGTACACTTATGTTATGATCTAGGGTGATTTTCATTTCATGAGGTCAACAACATGGTACACTGTATGCTACTACAGGTGTGGTTCCTAGATCATATCACATGCACCGGGTCAATAGGATTTCCATGTACATCAACCCCAAGGTATCCTCGCACATTCAATTATCCATTGAGGTGGCTATGACAATATGAGTATTTGCACTTTTAGAGAGTTTGATTCGATCGATTGGATGAGGAGGAGATCATATGGAGACCTTAATAGCTTATAACATAGTGGCCAGATGAGACTTGTCAATTGAGGAGACTATAGATGGATAGATTTATAATAGTCTAGTATGATTACATAGTACAACCTTCCTAATATGATTGTGTCATGTGATAGTTTGGATAGGTGCAGGTACCACCCATGGCATGACCCTTTTTGAGGAGATCAATACGGAGTGCCCAAAGGCTTGGTGATACTAGACAGTTCACTACCATTGATGTCATCTACAGTGACTCTGTTTACAAGGATTAGGATATGCCTCCAATCTCCAAAACTGATGACATCGGTGCCATATATGCCCATGAGGAGTGGTGGGAAGAAGCATAAATGAATCCTATATTCTTGATGGATGAGCTGATAGGTATTGCAGAGCCACTCCCAGATTAGATTGATAAGGAGGATAGAGTTGAAGAGACATGCTTCAAGGTTGCATACATATTCACGAATGTGATAGATGAGTAATATGATGAGACTATAGATCTTGATTATGATTTCCAGGAGGAGGAGGATGAGGAGGAGGATGAGGAGGTGCATGAGGAGGAAGAGTAGTTGATGAGTGAGGGTGATGAGATAGTTGATGACGATCCAATGGGTCAGAAGTGGGAGAGCGAACTTCTACTTACATGACTAGATCATGGTCATCAGCTATAGTAGGCACCAACACCTATAGTCATGGAGAGGCTTACACTTCCTCCATGACTCCTACACACAACGAGGCTATCTATACACAATCAGTTAGAGAGCTAGGTGATGATATTTTATTTATTGTTATGCTTTATGCTTATGTCCAAGCTTTAATTTTATGTCTATATATCTACCATGATGTGTATAGATTATAATTATGATTTATATCTTGTAGGAGTTGTGAGAGACCTTCATGATCTCTATCACCACGTGGCTTCCAAGATAGTGCCCCTATCATTCTATGAGGAGGTTGCTGATACAGACTATGTGCCCCCACCCATCATGGAGTGGGATCCAAAATTCTTTGAACCATACGTCATACTACATGCAACATACGAGAGTTGCAGAAGGTGTCCCCACTGAGTTGAGGCTGCCCAGGATGCTTAGTCATCTCGATCTCTAGTAGAGGTTGAGAGAATTCAGTTAGAGGTGTCTAGACTATAGGTGGAAAGAAATCATCTAGCGGAGGATCGCTGGGATGCCCTTGGATAGGTACATGGTTTACAATATGCTCTAAATATACTTAGCAGCTCATGATCATGATCAAATACCACTATCTCATGATGGACCACCTCTAGATAGAGGCAAGCACTAGATCCTAAGGGATCTAGCAGTCACAAACCTCATTAGAATTGTATATATTGATGACATGTACACAAAAATTTGATATATATATATATATGATCATTTGATGTTTTTTTACTTGTGTTTATACATTTAATGACAATGTGATTGATTAAATGATCTTTGTAAGACTATTTAATAAATGTCTCCATGATTTAACATGTTTCATGTGATTTAATAAAAACTTAATCTAGTTTCTCTTATATGCAACATTGTGATTAAGTACATGTTATGTTAAATTAAATACACTTATGATCTAATTAAAGAACATTAAATACAAATAAGGATCTAATCTAACACACTAGACAAGATTATCGTGAATAGTATGAAATCTAAAGTAACCATTTAAAAGCTAATTTAAATAATTGCTTTAGTATTTAAGACACACAATAAATTGTTGATCAAGAATGAAGCAATGTGAGAGCACATAGAATGTTATCTACTAACTCTAACACCACTTCTTTATCATCCATACTATTTAAGAAGATTAGGGATATTACCATTGTAGATGTGCAATATTTATAGGTTCCTTAAATGGTATACCATCCATTTCTGTTAATGCATATGCTTTGAACCAATAAATTTCATTAATTATATAAGGGACCCTAACCAATTAGGACTGAATTTTACTTTTTCAGTCATGTCGATGTTAACGTTACGTTGATTTTTGAATAACACAAAATCACCCTTGTTGAATACACAAGGGATGAAATGATAATTGTAACTATGTTGCATTTTTCTAGCATAACCTTGGAGATGTTTAAGGGTGTTAATGCATTGTTCATCAAGAATCTCAAGCTGACGCAACAATTGTTCTTTATAATTTTTGTCATCAATAAGTCCTTGAAGAGCAATCCTTAACACATGGATTTCTAACTCTAAGGGCATAATCTCCTTGACACCATTGACAAGGTTATAACGAGTTGTCCCAGTGGATGTTCTGAAACTAGTACGGTAAGCCCACAATGCATAGACCAACTATGTGTGCCAATCCTTATTGTGTTTGTTTACTGTTTTCCTTAGGATTTTATCTAGGGTCTTATTAGTTGATTTGAATTGACCATTAGATTGCGAGTAGTAAGGTGTTGAGAAATGATAGTGGATGTTAAAATTTTCTAGGAAATTTTTTGTCATTGTTCTTAAATGGTGTCCCATTGTCTGAAATCAATGTAGAAAGAAGTACAAAGTGAGAAATAATGTATTCCACTATGAAATGACATATCAGATCAACAGTTTTCGATCGAAGAGGAATAACTTCTACCCATTTTGTGAAATAATCTATCGTGGTGATTATAAAAGTATTTCTTATGGAGGATGGTGGTGATTTTTATCTACTAAAAATGCACCCTTTGTTGAACCTGATGTTCAACAATCAAGAGAAAACATGGGAAGACCTCTGAAGTTGTGGTTTGCTTATAAAAGAGGTCAACCTCTGAATAAGGCCGACTTCCATTTGGTATCACCTAATCTAATGATTTTGAAGGAAAAGGGAGAGGGAAAGCTTTAAAATAAAAACCAATAAATATACTATTCCTATGGTGATACACTTAATTGGTAAAGACCTAAAAACTTCAGAGGACAAACAATTGATTTTTAATGACTAAGAACAAAACACTTGCACAAATTATTTCTATAATTTTATGCATAAATATTTCAAAAAAAGGCTTAAATTCACCTATATTTCAAAAGGGAAAGGTCACTTTCACAATCTAAAATCTATTTGTAACTTCTAAACACAATTTCCAACCTGGAAAAAAAAGCTTTGTAGAAAAGGCATAAAATGTGAGACAAAATCACAAGGAAGTTAAAATACCTCACATGTGATTTGATCAATCACTTTGATAACACAAAATACTGCAAGAATAAGAGGGAAAAAAAACTTCAAGCACTAATATTCAAGGTCTTTTATGACTTCATGTAAAAAATGAGTTAGAAAAGATGAAAAATTCTTTATAAAAGGATTGTAAAATTCACTAAGTCTCCAATTGCATAATCTGAACTAACTCAAAGATGAGTTACAAAAGAAATATATCCATCCACTCCAAGTAGCTCCACCAAAAAAGGTTCTAGAAACCTCATTTTCCTAAGCCTTCAAAAATCCTAAAATCTAACCTCTGAATATCTACTAAATGAACTCCAAAAGGGTGAAAAAGTCAAACATGACTAGGTCCAACATGATGACTCATGAAACAACCCTCGAAAAGCTTCCAAAAGCAATTAAAGCCTCATAGATACCCTCCACATGTTTTCAAACTGATTAAAACATCCCTAGATTCTTGGTATGGCATAAAGAGAAGCATATCCTCCATTTCCCACAAGACTTGGTCATATGAACACATGCTCCTATTTTTGCATTTAAAATAATAACTTAAATTAAGTGATTTATAAAATCATCACTTAATTAAGTATTTTACAATGTAAGCAAGTGTAAAATAAAATAACAGACCAAGCATTCAGCCATAGATAAGGGTAAAAGAAATATCAAAATGTGATAAGACTTATGACATGGCATAGATAAAAAAAACACTTTGGAGCTAATAAGGCATAAAGCCACAGGTTCAATTAGTGATATTTCATTTTAATTAAAAGGATGGAAAAATTCCCATCCTCTATTGGCCACCACTAGGGTATGAAACCCTAAGAAACAAAAGGCAAAAGATGAAACATTTACTTCATTTTGCAAGAAGCTTCTTGAAGAAGCTCGATCACTGCCAACATAGGGTTTGGATAGCTTCCATGGTGAATTCATGATGAAATCAAAGGCATTTCCTATGCAAAAACTCATCAAAATTCAAGGTGAGCTTTCAATCTCAACATATTCTGTCATCTTATTCATTTTTTGTAGAGGAAAACGGCTCAGTCTTGAGCCAAGACTTTGTATTATGGTCCATGCTCTGATCTTTTGCTTTCCACCGTCATTTTTTAGTTTTCCATGAAAGATTCAATGCATTTTTTTTTTATAGAACAAACCTAGGGTTTGTAGAAAGAAAAATCATCCATTCACTCATAGGTCGTGGGCTAGATGGTTTCAATAAAGAAAGAAAATTCTATTATATTTAACTCTCCTATAGCTTCTCTTAACACAGCTGAATTTTTTCTCATGTATTTCTTGTGGATATGATGTAGAAGTAGCTCTTGTATTTGTTGTGGCATTTCTGTATCTTTCATTATTGTGAGAGTAAACAATACCTCAAGCCTGTGGTTTTTCACCTGTGGCTTCATATGTCTCTGCTTGTAAATGTTTGCATCCATAGATGATGAAATCATGCTTCAGGTACCTTTTATGCATTCATCTGAAACTATTATTGGATACATGTTATCTTTGTTTATTAATATTACTTGACTCCTTCAGATTCTACGTGAAATTTTCTTTTATCTCTAATTATAACAAATGCAATACTTGAAACTTTACTTCCATACAAAGTAGACCATATTGAAACAAAGCAAACAAGATAGTCATACAATTAACAAAACTACCCTCTTGTTTTCTACTCCTTATAGAAATGACAAATTTTATGCACTTTTAAATAAAACTTCCACTACATTTGGACATCGTGCTCCCTAATTTCTATGGTGAATGCTCATGGCAACACCTGTACCTTGAATTTAAATTCTCCTGAGATCAATGACTACACAAAGAATCCTCATTTCACAAAGCCTTTGCATAGTGACTCTCCATCCAATAGAGTGCATTGCCTATCTCATCAAAACAAGTCTCATTTTTTTAATAAGTAATAACCCTTGACACATCCTAAATTGCTTAATCCTACTCCATAGAAAATGTAAGAAGAATTATTTTCTCCATTATTTCTTTGAGTATGAAAACATCTATAAGAAACTACTGCTTCATATTGATGCTAGTTCAAAAGCCATGAAGATGCATCTATCTTCCCAACATTTACTCTGAAGAGGACTATCATGAGCACTTTGCATCTTGTCATTGTTAAATAGGCATGGTATATCACATGATTTTAGACTTATCACTTAATTGTCTTGCTATCATATGCCAGTTCCATAATTTTCAATGCATGCAACCCATACATTGTTCATTATTAGTGGACTTCTTCTTTGCTTCAATAGTAGGACTAATTTTTCATTTATTTATATGTAGAATGTCATGTGATGAATTTTCCATTGGATAAAAATGTACATAACAATAAATGTGCTTGTTGTCTTTTAATTTTATGAATCCACGACGAATCTCTTCCCTATTTTCTTATTTCTCTTTTTAAGGAAACTATGCATAAGATCAATAGCATGTTGGTTTCAATCCTCGTGGGAGCAACATTTTAACCCAAATGTTGAAAATAGATGAAATAGTAACAAAGACTTGATCTATATCTACACATAAACAAAAAAAATTAGTAAGAATAGTGAAGCAGAAGCTTCCAATAGGATGAATTTATGTGCTTTTGAAATTTTGTTACCTCTGATCATGTGGCTAATGCCTCATAGGAAGTAGATTATATTCCTAATGATAAATGAATATAAGGAGAAGTTTGATCCTGAGATCTAACACAACCATTACAATTTTGCAGGTAACTTCTGGACCGAAGGTGGAAGGATCTGAAAAAATTGAAATAACTGTACCGTGGAGACACCTCCACAATTGCAACTCATGATTCATCATTCCAAGCAATGGCGGATCACACAGTTTCCTTCAATTTTAATTTTTTCCTCTTCAATTGTATAATGTGATTCATATGTTGATTCAACAATATGTTCTTACTTATTTTAGTTACTCCCTCAACTTGTGTGGGATCTTTTGTACTATATTATGAATAAATAATAAATTTCATGCAATTTCATGGTATTCTTTTGAAATGTACCTCCATAATAGAACCAAAACTTACCTAAAATCAATCTTTGCACAATAATGGATACTTAGCAAAAAAATTATGTACTTGGTGTACCTTTAGCTTGAAATTGCAATTTAGCTCTACCTGTTTTGAGTTGTAGCTAAAAATAGGTAGCAATTTGGCGACCTCTATGCAGTGTTTTCCTACTATAAAATTTTGAGTAGTTGCCTAGGCTTTTCCATTGGGAACAAAGTCACTCAAAAAATAGGCTTATGACTTAGATAATAGACTCAAAACTTATGTAACTCAGATTGATTGTATGAATAAAACCTTGGAATTTCTTGAAAACAAAACAATAGAAAGGAAACTATCTAATTGTGCTTGAAAAACACTTAGGTAATGAACTTGCATCTAAACTACAGTGCACCAATAATTATTGAAAGCATAAACCTAACCCAGTATATACAAAGGTAGATCATACCTCAAAAAAAGGTTTGAGGTGAATCCCATTAATTGGGATAGGAAAGATTTTTGCATCCATCTTTGATAACTAGAATGCATTATGCTCCTTGCATTCAATAATGACAAGTAGGCCACTCTAGAAGTTGTCAAACTTCATATGCTTACTTGGCATGCTTTTCAACTCATCCCACTTGAGCACAACATCACCTTCTCTGAAAAATATACGATTTTCTTTCTTATCAAAGACTCTCTTTCTTTGGATCTGATGATACTCCAAAGACTTCATTGCCTTATCTCTTATCTCTTCTAGCTCCACGAGATAATCATATCTAACAAAAATTGGGTCCTATTCTTCAAAAATCTCTAGGTGATGTGCAATATCAAGAACTGGAAGCTCTATAGATAAAGGAAATATTGCCTCCTTACCATAAACTAGTACATATGATGAATTTCCAATAGACCTCTGAGGAGTTATTCTATCTTCCCACAAAGAAAATTTCAACTTGGTGTGCCAAGTCCTTTGGTTATCCTCCATAATTCTTTTACTAATCCTGATCAGATTCTTGTTTGTACTCTCAACCAAACCATTACCTTGTGGGTAATAATTTGAAGAGGCATTCAAATGAATTCCATTTTTGACAGCCCAATCACTCACTCTTAATCTAACAAATGCTAAGGAATTATCTAAGATAATTGACTCAGGTACTTTAAACCTGGTTACTATATCTTCATAAAAGCTTAGAACAAAAGATTCATTAGATTCTTTTAAAGCCACTGCTTCTCGCCATCGTGTAAAGTAGTCAACTTTTATAAGTACCCACCTGTGACCTACACTTGAAGGATGATTTTTTGGTCCAATAAAATCAATGCCCCATCTCATGAAGGGTTGCTCCACTTGAATTGGTTGTAAAGGAAAAGCTGACAACCTCTCTCTTCCTATAAAAAGAGCATATTTAAAACATTTTCTTGCCCAAGCATAAGCATCCTTGAAAAAGCTAGGCCAATAATAGCCAACTCTCATTATCTTCTAGGTAGTTATTCTTGGGGAAAAATGTCCCCCCGAAGTTCCATCATGGAACTCATGAGGCATTTTTTTCTATTTGATCACTATCATTACACCTTAATAGAACACCATTAAGGTCTTTTCTAAAAAGCATGTTATCAATCAACACATATGGTATAGACTGCAACCTGAAATATCATATTTTAGCTCTGTCTAAACCTAGTGGACATTCACCAGTCTATAGAAAATGGGTCATATCTTGAACCCAAATTGCATCTAACACAGGTGCAACATTCTAAGACTCATTATCATTGACTAAAACAATCTCTCTTTTTTTATTTCTGTTCATTTTCAGGACTTGAAGCCAACTGTTCACAAATTCCTCTACCTCTAACCAACTTTGTAATTTTGATGTCAACATCAAACTCCATAACTGTTGTGATCCACCTTGCTCTTTTCTCATTCAAATATTTTCTCAATAGAAACTCCTTCACACTAGGGTGTGCAACCATAACATGAATCTTATTGTTAGAGATTAAAGGCTTAAATTTCTTTAAACTCCTAATCACAACAAGAACATGATTCTCAACAAAAGTGTATTTCTGCTCATAATCAACTAAACCTTGACTTAAAAAGGCTATTGGTTGCTCTAAACCATCATTATTTTTCTGAACCAGCATAGCATAAATAGAATTTATGCTACAAAAAGCATACAAAATAAAATCCTTTAAAAAAATTGGATTTACCAAAGTGGGAGTTGTTGCTAAAGCCTTCTTGATTGCTTCAAAACTATATTTGGCTTCCCTGGTCCAGCTGAAAACTACATTCTTCTGCAACATGGTAGTCAAAGGCTGTAAAATATTTGCAATACTAGGTATAAACCTTCTCAAAAAATTAATTATGCCTAAGAAGCTTTGCAACCCTTTCTTATGGTTGGGTAATGGTAGCTCTAAAAGGGCTTTGACTCTCTCAAGATCAATGGTGATCCCCTATTTTGACACTATGTAACCAAGAAGCATTCCTTCATGGACAACAAAGATACTCTTTTTCAGATTAAGGGATATACCAAATTCCCTACTTTTTTCAAAAACTTGTTTCAAATGAGACAGATGCTCATATGTATTCTTGGAGAATATTATGACATCATCTAGATAAACGAGGACAATTTTATTGATCAAACCTTGAAAAGCCATGTCCATAGCCCTCTGAAAAGTGGCTCCAACATTGGATAGGACAAAAGGAATTTTCTTGTAGGCCATTGCACACCACTTTGTTGTAAAATATTTTTTTTATTGATCTTCCTCTTTGACCAGTACCTAGTTATACCTAGAATAACCATCTAATAAAGAAAATATTTGAGAATAAGAAACTACTTGAAGGATCTCCTCCATGGAGGGCAATGAGTAATGATCTTTCAATGATGCTCTATTGATATCTCTAAAATATACAGAGAGTCTGATCTCTCCATTTTTATTTCTAATTAGTACAAGGTTAGATACCCATGAAGTATGTTTAATTGGGAAGATAATACCCCCCTCAACTAGTTTATTCATCTCTTTAATCATGAGAGGCTCTAACTTTGGGTTTAAAGGCCTTTGTTTCTACCTAACAGGCTTAGCATCAGGTTATAATTCAATAGTATGTTGGATAATATCAGGATCAAACCCTTTTAAATCAAAATACTCCCAATAAAAAACATCATGAAACTATTGACATAAAGCAACAAAATCTTGTTTATCTTCAGCTAAACAAACTTTACCAACCTCAAGAAGTTTATCTTTTAAAATCCCTAGCTCTTCATAGTGTTCTTATTTGACCTGAAAACCAACTTTACCCTTCTTAAGCCAATCATTAGTACTTGAAAATTGATTTCAAGGTGACTAGACCCTTGGGTAACTTATTTGTCTTTAGCTGTATAACTTGGTCATCATACTGCTTCTTAAGCTTTTCTTGATTCATCATAGAAAAATGATCTTCTTCAAGTAGAAAATATAGAACCTGCTCATCACTGTCAAATACTTTCTAGTGAACGTTGTTATCAAGAATTGAGGGCCTACCTACAACTTTCACATACTATTGTACCTTCTCCTTCTTGAGATCATTAGGAATATGAAATTGTGCTCCAACGGCTGCAAGCCTATCTTCATGTTTGTTCTAATTTATAGGAATAGGAACCAAGTTAAATGCACTAAATTCTTCTATTACATTCTAGACCCTATTTTTTTAGGACTTCAAGGCATCATTTTTAGCAACATTCAAGCCTCTCACCTGATTGACAATTAACTCACTATCTCCTTAGACCTTCAAACAACTTACTCCTCTTTTTCTTGCCCTTTCAAGACCTTGAATAAGACCTTCATACTCATTAGTGTTGTTAGAACACGTAAAGGCAAAACAAAATGTAGAAAAATACTTATCACCTTGCAAGGACACAAGCATTGCACCCCCACCAGCTCCATTCTTACTCCTGGAACCATTGAAAAACATCTCTGAAAGCTCATCTTGTTGCTTCAATAATTGATATGTACTCTTCTCAAGATTTGGAACCTCTGCATCAGGTTCATGTAGCACATAGACACCCATACTAGCATCATGAATATGATCATTAGGATTATTCGCCACATTTTCTGCTGCCGATTCGTGTAACAACACATCAGGTACACTTTCATAGATTGCATCTCTTGAGTAGAAACAAGCTCACTATCATCAAAAATAGCATAATTTGTATCTACAACACTCATAAAAACATTTATTACACTTGGATTCTAAGGTTCAATATGATCCTTGGCCAAATTTTCAGACTTTATGGTAACCTTAGTTCCATATCTCATTCTAAACAACATATGTGACCAATCAGTAGATACATAACCTCCTATTTTGGCTGTAAAGTCTCTTGACAAACACAAGGAAAAGAAATGGGGTAGATCAATGACACATATATCTCAAGGAAATGAAAATTTGGGATAGGCATGTAAAGTCAAACTTGCCTCCTTGATGATTCCTACTATGTTACTAGCTGAACCATCAAGCTGAACTACTCCTTTTTCAAGGGGCTGGTATTTAAATCCTAGTTGATCTTCTATCTTCTTAGGCATGACCGAGCTACTGTCTCCACTATCATCCATATAGTTATGCACTATCTTATCCCATATAATCAAAGACACATAGAAAGGATGGGGTTTAACATCCTTACTTGGCTATTTTTTATTATCTTCAAGTGTATTCACTTCAGGTGTGTTTGTAAAAATGACCTTAGCTTGATCAATTAGGACATCACTAGACACAATCATATCAATTAAAGAAGATTGTAAAAGGTCCTTTTGACTTGGGATAGATAATGAATCCCACATGGATATCTTCATATTATCAATAATATTAAATGGTATAGTCAGATTTACCGTTTGATGGACCTTTACACTGACATGATTTGCTTGCAAGTGTGGTTGCTCCTTGGCAAAAACTTGTGAATTCCTTTGTAAAATGTGAGGCACTTGTGAAGTAGATGGTTCTGTAGCTGCTGCTTTTCCTTTATTAGTTATTTTCTCAAGCTCAAAAGCTCTTTTATTTTCTCTTGTGTTTGCTGCAACTGGAGAATCATCTACATTGACTCCACAAAATTCTTCACCCTACTAGTTTACAGAGTAGCATCACTTAGAGGCTACTCCTATTGTTGTGGAGGTCCCTCATTAGGTATGTTAGGTTGTGAAATTGAAGCACTCTGCACCATTAATTCTTGATTAATGAATCCATTTGAACATGTATCTTGATTATGAGGCTATTTGCAAGGATAATACCACTCATAATTTGCAACAAGGTTATTTTGAACAGGAACAAGGTCCCTAGCTACACGAACAAGATCTTGATTGTATGCCTAAAAAGGCCTTGAATTTACATTATTTCTAGCACCTTGGTAATTACCTTGGTATGGCTGCTAGTTTCCTTGATACTGCTGCTACTGACCTTGATAAGGCTGATTTCCTCCTTGGTTTTGCTATTAAAATGGTTCTTTGCTATGAGAATGTTGCTTCTCTATGCTCACTAACTTGTTACCAAAAGTCTGAAGTGGAATTTTGATCTCCTGTAGCTCTTGAGATGATCTTGGATTAGAAACTTCTTGACAAACAACAACTTGAACAATAGTTGGTAATGTTGGTACAACTGGAAAAGGTGCAAAACATGGTATCTACAAAGGCACGTTAGGCTAAATATCTAGAAAAATAGGCATTGGTGGCTTGGGAACAATCTTTATAGGTTGTATCAAACTATTTTATGCCTTGATTGCTATCTCATAAGCATCAGGTAATGACAATCCTCCCATTGACTGTATCATGATCAATATATCGATGTTGAGAGCTCTTAGATAATACACGAATGCAAATTTAGGAGAGGGTCTTACTGTGGCAGTAATTTTTTCCCAAGTCCTTTGAAACTAAAAGTTAAGGTTTGAAATCTACTCTTGAGGAGCTCTCTTGATAGTTGTAAGTTTCTCTACCAAGGACAAATGGTCTAATTTATCTTGGAACTACTTATGCAACTTATCTTCTAATTTGTCTCCAGTTGTAATGGTGCCAACTGCTAGACCTTTGAACCACTACAAAGCCTTCCCTTTAAATGATGCAACAAGTAGCCCAACAACTACATCTTCCTAAGTTATGTGATGAACACCACACAATGATGCTACATCCCTTATGTGCTTAATAGGGGTAGTTTGATATTCCCTAGTGAAAATTGGTAAATTCTTCAGGGCAACCATAGGTATATCATTATGTTGTGCAAGATTTAATGGATTGCCTCCATTAAATGACACAAAGGGATAGTTTCTAGCCATTGGAGTTGGCTAAGATGGATTAATTTGTACTTGAAAAATAGGAATAGATTTTGTTGAAGCAACAAAAAAAAATACAGGTATAGTTGAACCTATAGAAATAGCTACCACTACTCTTTTTGGGTTGCTTGAGGGTGGACTTGCTGTTCTGAAACTTGGTGAGGTAGAACAAGTATTACTCTACCTCCTAGATAGTCTAACTCTCATCCTTGGTGGTGAGAAGAAAGATTCAGGTCTAACACAAGGTGGTGTTAATTGAATGCAAAACTTTAAAATCCTTGGAACTCCTTGTTTGGATTTTTCTCATAAGCTATAACATCATTGGCTTTGTTGTTCTTCACTTCATAGATTTGCTAGATATGCTTCAATAACCTCTAAAAAGGCCATAAAATTGTTGGTTGCACATCAAACCAGTAAGATATGTTGATGAACGTGTCCCACCAAGTGTGCCAAAATTGTTATTTACTAAAAATGCACCCTTTGTTTAACTTGATGTTCAACAATCTAGAGAAAACATGGGAAGACATATAAAGTTGTGGGCTGCTTATAAATAGAGGTCAACCTTCGACATAGGTTGGCTTCCTTTTGGTATCACCTAATTTAATGATTTTGAAGGATAAGGGAGAGGGGAAGCTTTAAAATAAAAAACTACAAAAATACTATTCCTATGGTGATACACCTAACTGGTAAAGACTTGGAAACTTTAGAGGAAAAACACTTTCTTTTCAATGACTCAGAACAAAATACTTACAAAACTTATTTCTATAAGTTTATGCACAAGTATTTTGAAAAAAGGCTTAAATTCAGTTATCTTTTAGAAGGGAAAGGTCAGTTTCACAATCTAAAAGCTATGTGCAACTTCTAAACACAATTTCTAACCTGCATAAAAATAACTTTGCAGAAAGGCATAAAATGTGAGATAAAATCACAAGGAAGTTAAAATACCTCACATGTGACTTGATCAATCACTTTGATAACACAAAATACTACAAGATAGGAGGGAAAAAGAACTTCAAGCACTAATATTCAAGGCCTCTTTAGAATTCATGTCGTAAATAAGTCACAAAAGATGCAAAAATCTCTGCCAAAGGAATGTAAAATTCACTAAGTCTCCAACTACATAATCTAAACTAACTCAAAAATGAGTTACAAAAGAAGTATATCTATCCACTCCAAGTAGCTCCACCAAAAAAGGTTCTAAAAATCTCATTTTTGGAATCCTTCAAAAAGCCTAAAATCTAGCCACTGAATCTCCACTAAATTAACTCCAAAAGGTTGAAAAAATCAAACATTACTAGGTCCAACATGATGAATCATATAACAACCCTCTAAAAGCTTCCAAAATCAATTAAAGCCTCCTAGATATCATCCACATCTTTACAAACTAATTAAAACCTCCATAGATGCTTGGTATGGCATAAAGATAAGCATATCCACCATTTCCCACAAGACTTGGTCATATGAACACATGCTCCTATTTTTGCATTTAAAAATAACTTAAATTAAGTGATTTATAAAATCATCACTTAATTAAGTATCTGAAAATGTAAGCAAATGCAAAATAAAATAATAGACAAAGCACTTGACCATAGATAAGGTCAAAATAGATATCAAAAAGTCAGAAGACTTATGCCATGGAATAGATAAGGAAAAGACTTTGGAGGTAATAAGGCATAAAGGCATGGGTTGAATTAGTGATATTTAATTTTAATTAAAAAGATGGAAAAATGCCAATCTTCTATTAGCCACCATTAGGGTATGAAACCCTAAGAAACAAAAGGCAGAAGGTGAAAAATTTACTTCATTTTGCAAGAAGCTTCTTGAAGAAGCTCAACCACTACCAACATAGGGTTTGGATAGCTTCCATGGAAAATTCATGATGAAATTAGAGGAATTTCTTGTGCAAAAACTCATCAAAACTCAAGGTGATATTTCAATCAGTATATTCTATCATCTTATTCATTTTTAGTAGACGATAAGGGCCTGGTCCTGAGCCAAGACTTTGTATTATGCTCCATGCTCTAATCTTTTACTTTCCACGGTCATTTTCTAGTTTTCCATGAAAGATTCAATGTTTTTTAAATTTTTGATAGAATAAACCTAGGGTTTGTAGAAGGAAAAATCCTCCATTCATTCACAGGCCACAAACTATAGAGTATCAATGAAGAAAGAAACTTCTCTTAGATTTGACTCTCTTGTAGCTTCTCTTAACATGACCAAATTTTTTCTTATGTATTTCTTGTGGATATGATGCAGAAGTAGCTCTTGTATTTGTTGTGGATTTTCTGTAGCTTTCATTACTGTGAGAGTAAACAATCCATCATGCCTATGGTTTTTCACCTATGGCATCATATGACTCTGCTTGTAAAGTCTTGCATCCATAGATGATGAAAACATGCTTGAGGTACCTTTTATGCATTTATCTGAAACTTTTACTAGATACATGCTATCTTTGTTTATGAATATCACGTGACTCCTTTAGATTCTAGGTGACATTTTCTTTTATCTCACATTTTCTTTTATCTCTTATTATAACATATGCAAGACTTCAAACTTTGCTTCCATAAGAAGTAGACCATATTGAAACAAAGAAAATAAGATATTCATAAAATTCACAAAATTGCCCTTATGTTTTTTTCTCCTTATAGAAATGACACCTTTTATGCACTTTTAAATAAAAAAGCCACTACATTTGGACATAGTGCTCCCTAATTGCTATTGTGAATACTCATGGCCACACCTATGCCTTGAATTTAAATTCTCTTGAGATTAATGACTGCACAAAGAATCCTCATTTCACTAAGGATTTGTATAGTGACTCTCCATCTAGTAGAGTGAATTTCCTATCTCGTCAAAACAAGTCTCAATGTTTTAATAAGTAATAACCCTTGACACATCCTGAATTTCTTAATCCTACTCAATAGAAAATGTAAGAAGAATTATTTTATCCATTATTTCTTTGAGTATGCAAACAACTATAAGAAACTTCTGCTTCATCTTGATGTTGGTTCAAAAGCCATGAAGATGCATCTATCTTCCCAAAATTTACTCTGAAGAGGACTATCATGAGCACTTTGCATCTTGTCATTATTAAATAGGCATGGAATATCACATGATTTTAGACTTACCACTTAAATTTCTTGCTATCATATGCTAGTTGTATAATTTTCAATGCATGCAACCCATCCATTGTACATTATTAGTGGATTGCTTCTTTGCTTTAGTAGTAGGAATTCTTTTGCATTTATTGCTATGTAGACTGTCATGTGATGAATTTTCCATTGGATAAAAATGTACATAAGAATAAATGTACTTGCTATATTTTACTTTGATGAATCCATAGGGAATCTCTTCCCTATTTGCTTGTTTGGCTTTTTAAGTCAACTATACATAACATAAGTAGAATATTGGGCTCAACCCTTGTGGGAGCCACATTTTAAACCACATGCTGAAATAGATGAAATATTAACAAAGATTTGACTTGTATCTACACATGAATAATTTTTTTTAGCGAGAATAGTGAAGCAAAAACTTCCAACAGGACGAATTTCTATGCTTTTGAAATTTTGTTAACTCTGATCATGTCGTGAATGCCTCATAGGAAGTAGATTATATTCTTGTTGATAAATAGATATAAGGAGAAGTCTAATCCCGAGCTCTAACACAACCATTACAATTTTGTAGGTAACTTCTGGAGTGAAGGTGGAAGGAACTGAAACAACTAAAATAATTGTAATGGGAAGACACCTCAACAACTGCAACTCATGATTCGTCATTCTAGGCAATGATGGATCACACTTCCTTCTATGTTCATTTTTTCCTTTTCAGTTGTATAATGTGCTTCATATGTTGATTCAATAATATGTTCTTACTTATTTCAGGTACCCCCATGTCTTGTTTGGGGATCTTTTGTACTATATTATGAATAAAAAATCACTTTCATACAATTTCATGGTATTCTTTTGAAATGTACTTGCATAATAAAATTGAAACTTACCTAAAATCAATCTTTGCACAATAATGGATACTTAGCAGATTTTGTTTGTACCTAGTTTCCCTTTAGCTTGAAATTGCAATTCATTTCTACCTGTTTTAAGCTATAGCTAAAAATAGGTAACAAAGATAATTTTCCAGTTAGATCTAGTCTCCACATTGAGAATGACTAAATAGGAATTTGGGTCCGAAGCTCAAAAGCAAGAGCATGAATCAAATTGCTATGTTCCTAACATTTGTGACATATCTTAACATACTCAAAAAAATATTTTTCCATATGTCTCGAGTAGTATCCCATGCGAACGAGTTTTTGAACTAATGATCTTCCTTAAAAATGACCTCCACAGGCACTTGTATGAGCTTCTTCAAGTGCTATGGGGATTTCAGATTCTTTAAGGAATTAAGTAAAAGGTCATTAAAGGATCTTCTATTTATCATGTTAGAAAAGATTATATACTAAGGCATGAGTTTTTGAAGATGATCTCAAGTATCCTTAGTTGTCAACTCAAGAAAGGTACCATATTTAAATAATTAAATATTGGTGTATACCATTCACTAGAGCCTTCCATAGTTGTTATTAATAATTATTTGACTTTGGATTTGGTTGATGGTTTCATAATTGTATGAACAATAAATATGAAATCTTTTGAAGGATCTTGAGGCAATATAAGATAAGTTGTACTTGCCATTGCATCCACATGTCAATTATCCTTTCATGGGATGTTATCAATGGTAAATGATTCAAACTTCTCTAACAAAGTCATTGTGAGATCCTTATATTTTGATAATTTGTCATGATTTTTTTGGTATGTCCCATTTATTTGCTTAATGACTAATTGTGAATAATTGAATATCTTAATATTTTGAACTCCCAAAGCTAAAATTTTGTACAAACCAGAAATTAATGCTTCATATTTTGTCGTGTTGTTGGTGCATGGGAAGTTTAAGTGATAAGATAATGAAATGGCCTTTCCTATGGGCGGGAATATTATAACCCCAATATCGGAGCTTGTTATACACTTAGATTTGTTAAAGTATAATTCCTATGTGTCTTCTTTTTCTGAATAGTCCACACATTCTCATCATGGAACATTTCTACGTTAGATAATGCCAGGGGTGAGGGAGTTTCCGTTAAGTGGTCAGTTAAGGATTTTCCTTTAAGTGATTTTTGTGAAACAAACTTAAGGTCAAAAACTATTAACAACATAACCCATTTAGCTAAGCATCCTAATAAATTTGTTTTACATAAAATATGTTTTAGAGGATCGAATTTCATCATGACATGTATTTCAACATTTAGTAAGTAATGTCTTAGCTTACTTGTAGCAAATACAAGAGCCAAACAATGTTTTTCTATTGTTGTGTATCATTTCTCATAATCAATCAAAGTTTGACTAATGTAATAAACAACCTAATCTTTATTATTTTTGTCTTGTAGAGCCAACAATTCCATGAGAGCATGGGCTGATGTTGTTGTGTAAAGGATGAATGGTTTGTTTTGCATAGCAGGTTGTAAAATAGGTGGAGTGGTAAGATAATACTTCAAACTCTCAGAAGCCTGTTTACAATCCTCATTCCAATCAAAGTGCACATTTTCTTAAGGAGGTGGATAAATGGTAATGTTTGATCCACTAATGATATTAAAAAATGAAAGATAGCTTGAATATTTTCTTGTAAGGTGTGCAATTGACAGATGTTTCTATGAGGTGGCATGTTAACTATATCATCAATTTTATTTGTTTCCACCTCGATGCCTCTGTGAGATACAATAAACCCTATAATTTTTCCACTATCTACACCAAAGAAACACTTTTTTTGGATTTCATCTCATTTTGTATTTTTGCATTTTCTCAAAGATCTTCCGAAGGATACTCACATGGTCTTGTCTAGTTAAAATTTTGGCTAGAATTTCATCAACATAATCTTCCAGAAACTTATTTATGTAATCATGAAATATTAATGTCATGGCTTGTTGATATGTTGCTCCAGCATTCTTCAATCCAAAAGGTATCATGACCCAATTTTTTTTCCCCAAATAGTTGTAAATCTTGTTTGTATTGATCTTGAGGGTTGATAAAGATTTCATTGTACCTAGATAACCCATCCATGAAAGACAACAAAGCATGTCCCACAGTCAAATCTATTATCATGTTGATATTAGGAAGGGGAAAGTAATCTTTTAAAGATGCTTTATTCAAATCATGAAAATACATACACATCCTAATACAATTATTAGGTTTTGCGACTGTGATAATGTTCAAGATCCAAGGAGAATAATCTATAGGTCTTATGAAACTAGCCTCAAGGAGATTTTCAATTTATCCCTTAACTAACAAGGCTATCTAAGGATTCATCTTTCCTATCTTTTGTCTAACCAATTTAACATTTTCAATGAGGACTATGTTGTTTTTCACTATCTGACCATCGATTCCTAACATATCCAAATAATTCCAAGAAAAATGTTTAGGAAATTCATGCAATAAAATTGTTTGATCTTATTTTTCTTCATCATCAAGGCACTTTCCTATCTTAATTACTTTCTCCTTATCATTGATATCCATTGGTATGTCAATTGTATCTCCTAGAGGAAGTGCACTTGGTTTTGGAAATTCAAGGTTGTACTATTTGTAGACACTAAAAATTGGTCTAGGCCTATGAGTACCACTTTTGACATAATTTTCTATTATCCATGGTCATGATTAAATAATATTTATTATTTAATTACCTTTCTAAACACATATTTCCTCTATTTATTAAATAACCTTTTTAATTATTTAATTAATTGATAATGACCTTTATTCAACTTGATTAATTAAATAGATCATATTTATTTAATTATGTCGCTAACTAATTAATTCTCTTTCTTAATTAAATAATTTATTTAATTACCCCTTTGTCACATTTCAACTATAATTAGATATTTATTATTTAATTATTCAATTAATCCTTTTCGAACAGTCAATTAAATAAATTACATTATTTATTTAATTAAATATTTTAATTTTTGAATGTTGAATTAAATTAACATTTAATTCATAATTAATTGTTTATGTTACATTCTTCTGTCATTCAGTTATCTAATCATTCACTCACCTTATGACTCAAGATCTATTTAAATCCGTCAGTTATCTCCAAATTCGTTATCTGATCGTCTCTGCGAAACGAATCTTTGTCACAACTAGTCAGTTAACTAGTTCTAACTCATATGCATGAATGTGTTTATTAATTAAATATCTTTATTTAATTAATCGATTCATGTATGCATTCGACCGGATTATTCTTTGAGTTCTAACTTTGTCTTTTTCATTCAAAGTCTATTTCTTCTATTTTTGAATACTTTCAACTGAAGATTAAATTGTTTATTTAATCTGGAACTCGTGTTCTTTCTATTTTCGAACAGTCTTGACACCAGATTAAGTTATTGTTCTAATTTAATCTCTATCATGTAGAATTTCCTAACTCATGTTCTAACTGACACATAACTCACATCGCATGGCATTCATCAATCTCTTTCGTTGATCTCTCTTTCGAATCTGAGCCAATCATTCGAAAACCCAAAATCTATAAAATGACCTGTCATTATCATTATTCTTGCTCTCCCAAATCAATAATTTTTAGAAGAACTTATTATTTTTGATATTTTGTTGAGACAATACATCCAGGTTATGCTTGCATCAATACTGAAAATATGAGGGCAACAATAATGAGACAACAAAATGGAGAAGGAAAATCAAGATAATTCAAAGGAGTGGATGCATATTCGGTGAGACTGTTCTAGTTATAGTTTTAGTTGTTCTTAGTTGTTTGATTTTAGATTAATATTTCATTTTAGATTAGATTTAACATCGTCTATTTGTGCAGATTACCATTTATTCTAGGTCTACATTTGGTGAACCCGATGTGAATCACACTTCAAATTTCACAAAATCTTTTCATCTTTTCATTTTTTGTTTTGCAAGAATCGTATGGAAAACCACAATTGATTGAAGAAACGAGACATCTATTCTCGCAAACCGCATTTGATACATTCTGCGACGCATCTGACAACACGAACCGCATTTGTGACCTCCTGCACTGCATTCGACTATCAACATTCTGCACCGCATCCGACTGTCAATCTCTGCACCGCATCTGACTATCAACATTGAACTACATCTTTAAGTTTAAAAGCCGCATCTGCCTGGTAAAAGTTCTTTTGGATTTTTATTTTTTTTGACTTTCTTATTTTCATGATTTCATTTTTAGTTTTTTTTTTGTTTTGTTTTTGCTAATGTTTTGTTTGTAGTTGTGTTTAGGGGGATAACTTATTTTTTGTAGGACGAAGCGTAGAAGACCAAAAAAAAAAAAACCAAAAACAAACTTCTTTTCTGTAGGACAAAAGCCGAAGACAAACAAAATTACTAATCATTTGCATGCAAGACCTTATGAAGACATTGATTTTATTTACTTAATTGTAAAAGATTTCTATTTGGTAGATATAAAATTTTCATTTGGTTTTAAAAATTAACCAGTGTTTTTCATGTCTGCAATTGTTTAGTTTAGAACCCTGATTTGGTATATCGAAGTATCCTCTCCCCTTGTGCATTTATGCGGGTGTAAGAGAAATGATTACTAACTCTAGAACTTGGGCCTATCTTGGTGGGAAAAAGTACTCACCCCAAGATGACTCAAAACCGGTTACTCGCTTATCGCTAGTGACTCCCAACTGGTATAAAAAATTTAATACTCGAGGAAAGCTCAGCATTATGAGGATCCCAGCGGACCAGCACTTGACTCCCCAGTACTCTTGCGGTATGTCAAAACCTATAGAGCCTAACCTCTACAGAACTAGGATGATATTGCCTCTTGCATGGCTCTTTTGAACAGGTGCCCGGATTAAAAAGCCAAATTGTTGTAGATTGCCAAAATCCTTTTTATTTGTTGGTGCAGCAGGTTCGAACCTGTGAAGTTGTCTTACATATTTACGGTTCATGTCTGGAGATGAGATGTATTCCATGGGAGTTTCATGGGTATAGTAGCTTGGCTACCCCGTATAACTAAGTGTCATGGAGGGGAGCCAGTGGGGTCAAGCTACTAGTCATCTGCCTTGAATATGCAGAGCTGGATTTATCCAAGTAAGAACTCAGTAAATATTGTCCAACACAACCTAGGGAGTAATTGTTCTTTGATTTTAATAGATCCATCAATACAAACTGAAAACACATTGTCTTTTGTGTTTTTTTTTGCTGTATTCGTCAAACAACTTCATCATCAAATGGAATCAGTTGAAACATCATCTTCAGAAAATTGCAACTGTAAAAAAAAAGTCACAACTATCATTTTTAAAACTGCATCTGTCTTAGAGTGTCACAATTGTTAGGTTAAACATTGCATGTGTTTGTCAACAATTTATAACTTTCAGAGTCTAGTTTCTAAGCCGCAACTATAATTTTGTGAGTCGCATGTGTATATGTGAGCCGCATCTGTCAATAGAAAAGCCGCAAGTGTCTATCAATAGTTTTAGATTTACAATGTCCATATGCTGAGTCACATCTTATCAGCTGAGTCACATCTGTAATAAATTAAACCGCATCTGTCTGAAAACCACAATTGCTTGTCAACATTTGAAACCTGTTTTAGTCAAAAAAATAGCATCTGCAAAAAAAAAATGCATCTGTCAAAAATAGAACCGCATCTGATAAGTGAATCACATTTGACTGTCAACAGAAAACTTCAAAAATTGCAAACTGAGTTTGACAACATAATTGTCTTTTTCGCTTTTGTTTCTAAAGATCAACCTTGGACAAAAACTAGATTTTTTTTTCTCAAAATCTTGCATTATTAAGTGTCATATACGTCCTAGTCATAATTATCCTAAGTTGCATACATTTAGACACTTCCTAGGAAATTACATATTGTGGAATAGAATAACTTTCCTTGTCATTGGATATGTTCATGCTCTGATTTTTCACTATCATTGAACCTAGTCACTATTATCCTATTTGTGAATCTTTCCAGCTCAACAATCTAGTTTGGGAAATTCACCTTGTCAACTGTCTTTGTCCTACAATCAGGTTCCTTGGTCAACTCAAATCATTGCTTGCATTTATTCCATAGGTGGTAGGTTATACCCATCTTAGAATCATTTACTGTCATAGTCTACTCGAGATTTTGCATATTTTATGTCCTACCATACGTCATCTTAGTAAACAAAATTTTAGAAATCTTTCGCAACATCCTTTATTTTTTAGAAAATCCCAAAAAAAAAACATAGAAATAGGACACATCGGTTTTTAGACATAGTTTGCATTACCCCATTTTGAGGAAATTTTCATGGTTGAAACAAGGTCTAAAAAGAAACAAAAAGCAATGTCGGACCCTAACAAATTTGTCAATCCTTTTGGAAATCAACCATCAAGAAAAGAGAGACCACACAAACCTTTGCTTGAAAAACACATCACTAGGGACACACATGGACAAATTTATATTGAAGACATAGGCGCCGCCGTACAAGATCCTGAATTTTAATACTTTATAGATGAGTGTTTGGCAAATGACCCCCAATGATATCTAGCAAAGTTGCTAGTAGAAATTGCCACACTACCACCAGGATTTTATATTCATACTTTGAAAACACTGTCTACTCAACCAACACAGACTGTGACGTCAAGTGTTTCTATTCCTCAAATTACCGTAGCCATACCAACTAGCATACCTACTCAAACATCATCAATTGTAAGAACTATCCCTTTCAACGTAACACAAGGTTTACAATTTACTGCATGAGAAACTTCATCAAACCCCTTTGGCACAAACACTACTGGTAAGAGATCCAAAGTTGGCATGAATATTCCTATACGAAATCATAACATTCAGACATGAAAAATTCCTATACCAAATCAGAACATTCAGACATGAAATATCCCCACACCGAATCAGAACATTCTAATGGGATATATTCCCTCGCGAAATCACAACCCGTCACATAACACAACATTTCAAAACACCTACATTGATCCGAACAACGCAAAAAACATTTCCTTCACACAAGTAGATGTTCTCCAAAACCAAATGTAAATGCTTCAAAAATAGATGAACAACATGTCTATGTCAGGCAAATGAACTATCTCAGTGCAAGATCTATGTCCATGTCATTTTGACAAAGTGCTCTACATGAAACACTTCCCCCATGGATACATTATACTGAATTTTCCTAAGTATAATGGGAGGAATAATCCTTTAGAACACATTAGAGAATTCTCTACAACATGCATGGATATATCATATGACCCCACATACTTGATGAGACTATTTCCGTGAACCCTTATCAGGATAGCACTGAAATGGTTCTCTAAATTACCACATGGCATACTATCTTGGGGTGAATTATCTAAGAAGTTTGTCGAACACTTTGCCTTTAACATAGACACTAAAGTAACAATAGCTATCTTGTGCCACACAACACAAGAAGATGGTGAAAATTTCACCACTTTCTTCCAGAGATGGAGAAGTCTAGCTAGCAAATGTCTAGTTGAAATACCAAAAAAACAAAAGGTCATGATATTCCTTGAAAACATGAATCCAAAACTGAGAGGTAACTTAAAGGTGTATTGTTGTACTTCATTCCTAGACTTGGTATAAAAGGGCATCATCCTTGAAAAAGGCCTTATTAGCAAAGGAGAAATTAAAGTACCAGGCAGAAACCCAATGGTTCAACATCAAAATGCACCCAATAATAGAAACAAGTTTTGGTCTAGAAACAAAATGTTATAAACGACAACATTGTTGATGCTAAAACCATACATACAGGACCAGTTATCACACTTAGAGGTTACAACCCCAATCAAGACATGATGAATACTCCAGATCAAACAACAAATTTTGTCCAAAATTCACAACAACAACAACCACAAAGGAGATTTCCTACACGTGAATTTACCCCATTGGGGTGACCAATCGAGACAATTCTTAAGGAGTTGATTAAACATGATCTCATTAAACCTTTGGAATCAAGAGAGTATGATCCTAGATAGTTTAAACCTTCATGGTGGGATGATAACGCCTATTGTGACTATCATCGAACAAAAAGACAACCTACAACAATGTCAACAACTGAAGAATATTATACAAGACTTTGTTGAAAATTGAACCATAGAGGTCAATGGGCAGAAAAATACCAAGAGCAGTGACCATAGGGTCTTCATAGACCCATTACATGACTTCATGAAAGGAAAGGCCTCTAGTTTGGGAACCAAGAATACTCCATCAATGAATTATGCAAATACCAAGTATGACTATGGAATAGGAAAGATCAAAAATCACCTCTAAGCTGCAAATGAAAATGTCCATACCATCACCATTAAGAAGCATCTTGAATGTGTTGTAAACACATGCAGAACTAAGATAACTCTTCCAGGTCCTTCTTCTGAGCCACCTACATAGTCTTCTAAGTCTAAGTACAATCTAGTTGATCAATTGAGCAAGACCCCAACATAGATATCCATTTTGGAACTATTGACTTTATCACCTGAGCATCAGACCATTCTCGACAAAGCTTTACGAAACATGACTGTTCCTACAAACTTAGATGCCAATCATTTCAAAGAAATGGTGGGATATTTAACCAACTCCCATCATGCCACATTTTCCCAACAAGATTACTCAACCAAAAATACTGATCATAATGACCCATTACATCTTGAAGTCCTAGTCCATCAAACCAAAGTCAGACGAGTCTTGGTAGACGAAGGAGAATTTTTGAACCTATGTACCCTAAAATTGGTTAAGGCATTGGGATTCTTAGAAGCATGCGTAGACACCTCTAAGAATATAGTCATCAAGGCTTACAATGATAAGGAAAGATCATCCAAAGGAGTTGTCACACTCCCTATCAGAATTGGCCCAACAATTATGACCACCATCTTCCAAGGCTTGGATCTCACCCTTTCGTATAACCTGTTGTTAGGTAGACCTTGGATACACATAATGAAAACTGTACCTTCCACATAACACCAATGTCTTAAATTCCTATATAATGGCATCAAGATCAAAATTGATGGTGATCCAGATCCTTTTGAATATTGTACAAGCCTAAGGGAAATTCCACAATGACAGGTACCGGTTAATCAATAAGCTTCATCATCCACTTTATTGCTATATGTTGATCCATCACATCTTACCAAGTCCATTTCATTCAAACCACCATCATCCACTCCTAAGGTCGAGATCCAAGACAAGGGTTGTGGTGAATATCACATGAAGGCATCTTATTGTGTGAGTCAGCTGATTCAACCTAAGGCATATGGTTTACCCATGGTAGATAGAAGAAAATCAGTAGTCACATTTCATTTTCCCCCTACAATAACATTGACCAAATGGGGATAGTTAAGTGAAGAAGTTGTGGACCAAGGTGATATTACCTCCTGGTTGTACCAAGAATACAATGAACACCCCTCACCGTCTATTCAAATAGCTAAGGATCAATATGGAAAAGGCTTTAAGATGATGAAAAGAAAATGATATGATGTACATAGTGGGTTAGGAATACATCAAAATAGAAGGACGAAACCAATCATTGTCTCACCACGACCTAAATACCTAGGGATAGGGTTTCAACCGCTTAGAATTGGGTTTCCTAGTACTTCGTCACCATTTCAAGAGGAAGTGAGTGCTTATGCAGACATCGAGATATCTCACAAACCACTTCCCCCAGTTTATGATGAATCTCCTGAATCAAACGATTATGAATGGGATTCCCTTTCCTCTACCAGTACCATGAACTTAGATAATGTATTTGGAGAATTGGACCAAATGATAAAACCCTTACCAAAACCATCTAGTCCTCATATTAAGAAGTCCTTGTCCAAAGAAGTTTTGCTTAAGCACGATTATTGGGAAACCCTTGATCATGCATCTTGGGCACCTGACGAACCATCATCTAATGACCTAGCCACTGCAATAGTCCCACATCAGAGTTTACCTATCCATAGGAAAAAGAACAAGAAAGAGTTAGTCCAAAACTTCTGTGACCATGTCAACCACTCTATATTCACCTTGTTAGCTTCCACCTTTGATAACTCCGATGATGAAATTCCCCTCATATATCCCCAAATTATCGACTAGGATCAACAAGGTACACCCATCTTAGACACATTCGAGAACGACGAAGCAATAGCCGAGTTCATGGGACTTCGAGAAGGCATACCAAGAGGGGATCATAAATCTTGTTTTACCATAGACTTGGATGAAAAAGCATATTTTGGGGAGTCTATTTACACCTCTAGTCGTAAAAATGAAAATAAAAATAAAAATGGTGAAAATGAGAAAAATGATGAGTCCCTAGGTGAAAATTGAAAGACGCCTTTGGATGAATAAATAGTAGAAATAAAGGATGTATCCGAGGGTGAAAATCTCTCTGAGGTACCTAAGGATGGAGGTTTAAAAATTCTCCTAGTTGAATAGGAAAAGTCACCAATGCTAGTGGAAGAGTCTATTGAAGTCAACATAAATACATAAGAAAACCCTCAGATAGTATATTTTGCGGCATCATTGACAGATACAGAAAAACAAAATTTTCGTGACTTCTTCACGAAAAGATAGATAAACTTTGCATGGTCATATGTAGACATGCCTGGGATGGATCCAGACCTTATATTGCACCATCTACCATTACAACCAGGTATTAAGCCAGTCAAATAGAAGCTAAGGAAAATGCATCCACAAATTGCTCTACTGGTCAAAGCAGAACTTAAGAAACTCTTGGATGTTGGATTTATAAGAACCATAAACTATGTAGATTGGATTTCAAATCTTGTACTAGTGACTAAACCAACTAGGGGCATCCACATTTTCACAGACTTTAGAGACATCAACAAGGCATGTCCTAAGGATGACTTCCCTTTTCCAAACATAGACATGATAGTAGATCTTATAGCAGGATACAAGATGCTATCCCTCATAGATTGTTTCTCTGGACATAACCAAATCAAAATCGCAGCTAAATGCCAACACAAGACAAATTTCACGTGTCCATGGGGCACATACTGTTGGAATGTTATGCCTTTTGAGCTTAAGAACACATGAGCTACCTATCAATGAGAAATGACTACTATTTTGGATGACTTTGTACATACTCTCATGGAGGATTATGTCGATGAAATTATAGCTAAATCAGAAACAAGGGAAGATCATTTGAAGGTTTTAGACAAGATATTCCAGAGGCTAGAGAATTACAACGTCAAACTGAATCCAAAGAAATGTGTCTTTGGAGTGAAAGAAGGGAAACTTCTAGGGTATATCATTTCCAAAAGAGGCATTGAAGTAGATCCAGAGAAGGTAAAAGCTATCGTAGAAATGCCTCCTCTAGTTAGCGTTGGTCAACTAAGAACACTACAAGGAAGATTACAATCTATCAAGCGTTTCATTGTACAACTGGTAGACAAAATACACCCATTTCAACATTTAATCAAGAAAGGAGTACCATTTGTGTGGACACCTAAATGTCAGGAATCTTTCCAAAAAATTAAGGATTATTTGCTCACTCCACCTATCTTAATACCACCTATAGATGGAAAACCATTGATACTATACATTTCAGCAACTCAGTCAACATTAGGATCTCTTCTCGCACAAAACGATGATCAAGGTCATGAAAGAGCAGTGTATTACATCATTCGTACCTTGGTGAGATAAAAATTAAATCATAGAAACATATAATGTTACTATCTTGTGGTAGTCTTTGCTACTCAGAAAATTCGGCACTATATGCTAAATCGCCAAACAATTTTGGTTGCAAAGATTGATCCCCTCAAATATCTCCTATGTAAAGCAACATTAACAAGCGGATTGGCTAAATGGGTTATGATACTTAGTAAGTATGACATCCAATATGTGGAGAGGAAGGATATAAAAGGATAGGTGATTGCAGATTAGTTAGTAGATGCACCCAAGAAGGAAGACCATCCTTTAGTGGTAGATTTTCTTGATGAATTTATATTCACAGTTGACACTAGAACCGAATAGAAATTATAGTTTGACGGGTCACATACAAATCGTTGTTCAGGAGCAAGTATATTATTTGTTACACCTCAGGGTGATACTATTCCTAAATCATTTAGGATTGCTTTCCCTTGAACCAATAATGTAGCAAAGTATGAAGCCTTAGTGATAGGATTAAGAATGGGAGCCCAGAGGAAGATTAAGAATCTATATGTTTTTGGCGATTCTTAGCTAGTAGTCCGGCAAGTAAATGATGATTATGATACTAAGGATGAGAAAATTTCCCCCTACAAGTGCATGGCCAATAGTTTCAAGCAATAATTTGATGACATTACCTTTCAAAAAATACCATGTATTCAAAATAGGGTTGAAGATGCTATGGAAATAGTGGGTTCCTTATTGGATATTTCGAGCAATGTTCCTAAGTTTGAGGTTTTGGTTGAGCAATTGTTGGTCCCTACCTATGATGTCCACGATTCTACGATGGTGTGTATAATAGTTGGTCCTAATTCCCCTTGGTACAAAGATGTATTCGACTATCTAAATGACCAAACCTTACTATTAGAACTGTTAAACAACCAAAACATAACCTTTATCTGTAAGTCAACTAAATACACCATCATCAGAGATACCCTGTATAGACGTACCTTAGATAACATCCTAATGAGATGTCTCGATGTTGAAGAAGAACAAGAAACCTTTCGAGTTGTACATGAGGGTATATGTGGATCCCATTCGAGTGGTCCTATTTTATCCCATAATATTATGAGATTAGGTTATTATTGGCCTACAATGGAAAAAGACTCATATATCTTTGTAAAGAAATGTAGACAGTGTCAGATATACAGAGATTTGATAAGAGCACCAACATAGGAGCTTCATTTGATTACATCACCATGGCCCTTTTCCCAATGGGGACTTGACCTCATAGGTAAGATACACCCTCCATCATCCAATGGCCATAAATTCATCATAACCACCACCGAATACTTCACCAAATGGATTGTAGCTATTCCCATGACCTACATCACTAGCACACAAATATTCAAGTTTATCTTAAACTATATCATTTTTTGGTATGGTGTACCCCAATCCATTATCATAGACAATGGCCACCCATTCAAAAACCAAGAAGTATGCCATTTATGTGAAGAGTTCCATATCAAACATAATTTTTCCACCCCACATTACCCACAAGGTAATGGCCAAGCCGAGGCATCTAATAAAACCATTGTTAGAATCCTTAAAAAGACTATCAATGATGTTGGCTGTGACTAGAACCTACAGCTAAATCCTGTCTTGTGGGCTTACCACACAAGCATCCGTACTCCCATTGGCACCACTCCATACTCCCTAGTATTTAGATCTGAAGCTATCTTACCTATTGAGGTTGAAATTCCTTCTCTAAGGGTATCCTTGAAAGGTCACATTGATGATGAAGAATACTGTGTATCCAGATTACAAGAGTTAGAATTACTAGATGAATGAAGACATAAAGCACTGGACCATTTACAAGAATATCAAAATCATCTTCGTCGTAGCTATAATAGGAAAGTTCTAAATAGACACTTTGACATTGGTCACTTGGTTTTAATGGAGAATCCCAAGAATCAAGCTAAACGAGAAAATCTATGTAAGTTTGAACCTAACTGGTTAGGGCCTTATATTGTCACAAAATCTTTTGGATCAGGAGCGTACCAACTCTCTACCCCTGAAAGAGAACCACGTTTTTCACCAATCAACAACCTTCATTTGAAGAGGTTCTATGTGTAGCTTCTAAGATTCTTGGTCTTAATAGAGAGTATACAAAAAAAATGGAAAAAAAATGGTTACCTTGATGAAAACTTGGCAAATAGGCGTCTTTGTAACACCAAAAAAAATAAAAAATTGGAAAATCAACAAAATAGTAAAGAGAAATAATTCGTCCAATAGTGAAAACCACTTCGGTGGTGCTATGGATAAATACCATTGTGAAAACCTGGAAAACAAGCGCCATGCGTAGTCAAACTCACTCTTTCATCTACCATCAATCCAATCAGAATTTTTCACCATGCCTCATAATAAATGGTTGTCCTATCCATTGCTTGGAATTATTGACATCAAGTTCATTCTATCACATTCCCCACTCCATCTAGCAAGTCTTATTCTCGACTGGGGGAAATCATTGTTCCGTGCCATGAGGACCTTGTACATAGTATTACACCATCAGAAAATATCCTGAAAAAATTCAAAAACAGTAGAAAAACTTCAAAAAGACAAAAAAATCAAAACATGTCATAAAATCCCAAAAATAGAGTCAGGTCAGTCATGTTAAGTTAGTCATAAACATAGTCGAACTACATTGCCTCTGCAAATGGATGTAGGCAAGGCCATCAGTCGATGTGCCCCTGAGGCATTAGGTCTATTTGTCTAGGTTTCTCATGTCTCACACACATTAAAATCATGACTCTTTTTACATTCAAATTCACTGGTCATGTCAAACTACAAGGTCTCTATGTGTACAATGTAGGCAAGGTTAATCAATCGATGAACCCCCAAGACCATACTAGGTTAGTCCAATAGGGTTTATCACATTCACTATCACACATGTTCCATATAATCAACTTAAGTACATATTTTTAGTCAGTTATGTCAATTAAAGTTTGGTCAAACTACGAGGTCTCTGAGTGTACAACACAGGCAATTCTATAGATCAGTCCTTTAGGGTATATCATCTCAAGTCATACACTATCAACACACACACAATCAAATTAGTCAAGGAATCAAAACAAGTCATGCATCAACAAGGAAAACATCTCAAACTATCATCAAGTCAAAATCAAACACATTGTCAAAGTGATCAACTTATGTCTTAGCATGATATGTCTTTCTTGTCAATGGACATCGTCAAATTGTCATAGCCTCATGTAGCTTTTTGCATCAACGTCATCAAGCTCCAACATATTATATGACACCTATCTTTCTAAACCTAGGATCTGTCATGCCTTACATAGATAGTCACCAAGTCGAAACCAGACTCAACGTATTATGCAATATGTGTCATCCCTCACATTACGCTATGTCAAAAATCAAACAATCAAACAATCCCAGAAGATTAGGTTTTGGCGAATACTTTTATTTGGATTTATGACTTTATATCTTATTTTGTCTTATCTTTGTATCGATTTGTGCATAAGTCCGATTACTAGCTTTCTCAAGGATGTCCCTTGAAGGATTTAGAGAAGCAAGGATGTCTCAGGACTCTTTTTCTTTAGCTGCTGTCTGTCAACTGTCTTTTTAAACTTTGGTTTTTGAGTCATGTTACTAGTTTTCTCAAGGATGTCCTATCAAGGATTTAAATGAGCAATGACGTCTCATGACCCATATTTTATTTGTTTGCTATATGTGGTTTGTCTCGACAAAACGACTAGGGCAATCTTGTCCTTAGCATGATTTAAGACACTCCTTGTCTACGCCTGTATGTTTTTCACAGATGGATGACTTTGTACACTATGTTATATCTCATATCATGGTGTGTATTATCCATTTGTGTCAGTCCCACCCAATGATGATAAAAATGCAAGCTTAACATATGTGGAAAATATTGAAGATCATATGTTTTTCAATCAACCACCTTCATTGTTTCTTACTAACATCATGAAATCATCTCTGCTAACATTTCTCTCTCCAACATAATGATAGAGTCATGTGACCCAACAACAAAATTAGATAATCTGTATATGAATACATTCTATAAGCATTATGTAAACAGTGTAATACATCATATAGTTATATTGCATTTCAAATAAATAGGAACATTAGAAATCCTCTTTGCATATCTACGAAATCATGGCATAATAGGCATTAAATCATCATAAGATACATAAAGGAAAAAATCCATGTATATAACCATCACATATAAAATAAAATCATATAGAACATTACATCCATCATCATATAGAATCATCATAACATTATAAACTGCATAAACTCATCACATGTTAAAACAATCATTCATAACACATGTACATACATCATCTAGGAAACATAATCATATAAAAGCAATGAATCACCATAAAATAGAACTGCATATCATATAGAAGCCGCAGAAAATCATATATATATCACTCAAAATAACATGTCATAGTATAATGTCAGAATGTATCCATAAATAAAAAGAGCTCGCAGACTCTCTGATCAAAATACGATGTCTAAAAATATAACAGTGTCAATGTGTCCCACTACTGCTACTGTCATGTGGTGAAGGTGGAGGAAACTACCTTGGAGGTACTCTCTATGAGGTGGAAGGCCTATCATATGGACCTGTCCTCGATGGTCCTACCAAACCCTCTGTACTCTGTGTCCTAGTCTGACTCATGCTCTATGATCTATGTCTACTCACCTCTGAAAAGCTAGGAGCTCATCTCTCTACTGGCACCACTGACTCATACAAATCTCTATAATATGATGCTCTCTCAATTGATCTAACTAGCTCACAAGAAAAACCATTAGATGGAGTACCACTGCAAAGGAGTCTGACCTCTGTGAACTATTGCCCTATCTCCTATCTTCAGGCTACTGCCTGGTCCCTCTCCATAAGAGTAGTATCTCTCTTCATAAAATAACTATCTCTCTCTATCCGCAAGGCATCCAACTCTATTGTAACCACTCTCAGCCTCTCCTCCAATGCCTCCCTATCACTGTCCCTAGGAGCATCCTCATCTGATCACCCCTCTACAATCCGATCTCAGAGCTCTCTCTCCTTCTCCTCCATAGGTATCTCCTCCTCAACATCATCCTCCCCATAACATACCAGAATACCAAGAGCATTAATATCCACATCAGCCTCCTCCTCCTCTACAGGGTCCTCTTTGCCAATCTCTACCTTGGCATGCTCCTCTACTACTTCCTCCTTGATAGCATGCTCATATCCAACCTATGCCTCTACTCCACCTTCGAGGTCCAACATCAATACATCCTCCACCTTCGCCTCCGCCTCTCGGATAGGTGATAATCCACCTACCCAACCACCTCTCCATCCCTATTTTCCTTGTCTACCACCACCACCTCTACCTCTATGCCGCTCTCTTGGATGTGTACCTCATCTCTCTACTGGTACCAGCTGGTCCAAATCTGTATAAGGAACATGACAATGCTCTGCCCACCATGTGTCATAAGTAGCTATCATCCCTAGATCTGTTGCTTCGCCTCTCCATCCCCACTATAAAGGTTGTAACACCTGAATCTCTGCCTCTGTAGTAGCCACTGGTATCATAGCCCCCCAGTGTGGAACCTCTCTAGAAGATTAAGCAAACTTTTCTCTACCTCTAGGCTCATCCTGAACCTCCCCAAACTATCTCAAAACTCGATCTGGTAGGTGTCTCTCAATGATGGGTACACTCAAAACAGTCCTACCAATCAAATACTATGTCTCCTACATGACTTTGGGTAATGTTTCCCATATACCAAAAAACATATGGAAATCTAGCCTCCCACTCTGCAGTAACAGGAGGACGAAATACGATAATACACTCCCATGCCCAAACAATGAGAAGAGTGGTAACGTAGCTCATAAACTCTGCATCTCAATACACTATATCATATAAGTGAAAGTACAACATGCCTAACAGATAGGGACCCTAGGCATACACAACCTCTCTCTCTAACATCCCCACAAGCATCTCTCCCCTCCCGATAGGAAATCCATGACCTCGCCGGTCAGTAAGAACTATCCCTGCAATCAATATACATAGGATGAAATCTATCTTCCTGTACCTATCCGCTAGAACCTGCCATCTAATCTCATAGTGCTCTATCCCTATTCTCTTGATGTCATCAACAACATAATATCTATTCAGCTCATTGTACCCACATTGTGTGTCGTACATAACCCGCTCTCCTCTAATAGGTAGTCTCAAAATCCTATAAACATCCTCTAATGTAATCATCGCCTCCCCAGTCGGAAAATGAAATGATGAAGTCTCAGAATGCCATCGCTTGTACAAAGTAGTCAACATACCTCTATTTTCCCTAATCGTGGGCATAGTCAGCACATGATGAAGTCTGAGTCTCTATATTAATCGTGTATCTGCGCTGACCAACTGAGCTCTTAGCTCAAAAGTATCGAGTCGTGTCTCCTGAGTATAAATAGGATCTAAAATAACCCGTATAATGCATTTCAACCATGATGTCAAATGTAATTTTTTTTAAAAAAATTATCAAAAAATTTTACCAGCCAAATGCGGCTCACTATAGCACATGCGGTGCATTTCTACACATGCATTGCATAAAAAATCATTTGCATTTCTGATTTCATATGTGTTGCACAAATCAATTCATTTTCACAGATAAGAAAATGCATCATTCAATTAATATGCCGTGCAAAATCATTTTGCCTACCTATATGCATATGTGTTTCATTATATCACTTGTGTTTCACTATCCTACATTCGGCTACCTAAAAAAAAATGTGATGCAACATGCCAAATGCGGTGCATTTAAATTCATTTGCATTGAGTGCCTAACTGACCTAATTGAGCCTAGACGTCTTTTTGCAAATGCATCGTTTCGCAAGAAGATGTGTTGTGCAAGAATGCATATGCGTTGAATGTGAAAGACCGCATGTGCAAAATAATTTTTAAGTGCCTAAAACTACATTGAAAATGAAATTTCGAAAGCTCATTTTAGGGTACAAACTGGGGGTCCTGAATCGGCTAGCCGTCTGAATGTCCAGATCCAATATCCACGATGCACAACATAGGGAACTGGAGACATCTTCATCCAATACTCAGAGCAAACTTTTCAATTCTTCAACTCTTTCGGGTGCAAATGAATTGGTTTTCAACCTAAATTCTATTTATACCTAGGGTTTGGGTGGCATTTCTTCTAACCTTGTCTTTTGGCCACTTAAAATTCCAACTTCTATTGACCCTTACACATCAATAACATTCCAAATTCAATTCCGTCAACTCCATAGCATTTCTGACCATCAAGTTTACTTATCGGGAATATTTCCTAATTTTTTTTTTTTTTTAAAAAGTTTGTCAATTTTCCCGAGGGGGCATACCCTAAATTGTTTCATACTGGGGCATGATCGGGGCATTTTCTTTGACACAACGACAAAACAACATTGTATCAAAGAGGGGAAAACTGTAGACACCAAAAATTTGTCTAGGCCTGTGAGTACCACTTTCAACATAATTTTCTATTATCCATGGTCATGATTAGATAATGTTTATTATTTAATTACCTTTCTAAACACATATTTTCTCTATTTATTAAATAACCTTTTTGATTATTTAATTAATTCATAATGACCTTTATTCAACTTGATTAATTAAATAAATCATATTTATTTAATTGTGTCGCTAGCTAATTAATTCTCTTTCTTAATTAAATAATTTATTATTTAATTACCCCTTTGTCACATTTCAACTATAATTAAATATTTATTATTTAATTATTCAATTAATCCTTTTCAAACAGTCAATTAAATAAATTACATTATTTATTTAATTAAATCTTTCAAATTTTGAATGTTGAATTAAATTAACATTTAATTCATAATTAATTGTTTATTTCACATTCTTTTGTCATTTAGTTATCTAATCATTCACTCACCTTCTGACTCAAGATCTATTTAAATCCGCCAGTTATCTCTGGATTCGATATCTAATCGTTTCTGTGAAATGACTCTCTATCACAACCAGTCAGTTAACTAGTTCTAACTCATATGCATGAATGTTTTTATTAATTAAATATCTTTATTTAATTAATTAATTCATGTATGCATTCGAACGGATTATTCTTTGAGTTCTAACTTTGTCTTTTTCATTCAAAGTTTATTTCTTCTATTTTCAAAGACTCTCAACTAAAGATTAAATTGTTTATTTAATCTAGAACTTGTGTTCTTTCTATTTTTGAACAGTCTTGACACTAGATTAAGTTATTGTTCTAATTTAATCTCTATCCTATAGAATTTCCTAACTCACATTGCATGGCATTCATGAATCTCATCTGAGCCGATCGTTCGAAAACCCAAAATCTATAAAAGGACATGTCATTATCATTATTCCTGCTCCCTAAAATCAATACTTTTTAGAAGAACTTATTATCTTCGATATTTTTCTGAGACAATACATCCAAGTTATGCTTGCATCAATACTAAAAATCTGAGGGCAACAACACTAAGACAAAAAAATGGAGAAGGACAATCAAGATAATTCGAAGGAGTGGACGCATATTCGGTGAGACTATTCTAGTTATAGTTTTAATAGTTTTGTTCATTTTTACTCATTCTTAGTTGTTTCATTTTAGATTAGATTTAACATAATCTATCTATGAAGATTACCATTTATTCTAGGTCTACAGTATTCTTTAAACATGTCCATCTCACTACTCTCCTTTTCTACATCTTTTTTTTTGGTGCTAATCATAGCACATGCAACTTGTTTCTTTTGAGGAGTAGATGGTTTATCATAAACTCCTAGCATTTTTTTCAAGGCTTCATCATCTTCAAAGTATTCCCATGATGGTTTGAAATTCATATCAAGAAATTTAGGATGCTTCAAGGTGATATTGATTTTAGGTTTACACATAATGGTGTTGATGTTTAATGAAGGTATTTTTTTTTCTTTTGTTATCTTCGAAGGACAATATCCCAAACCATTTTTTGTTTCTTGCGTGTTAGGTTCCATAGGAACATAGATGAATTTTTATTTCTTTCCACATCTTTTTACACTATAACACAATTTCTTCATAGGTTCATAACCTCTTCCATAAATTATTTCCATTTCTTTTGAGTTTGGTGGTTGTTGATAATATATATCATCGAAGTACGTTGTGTAGCTTGTGTCTTCTTCAAGGGTAGATGAGGTAGATGCTTGTGAATTTTCTTTCGAGTTCTATGTTGACATAACCATTGGTTGCTTTTGTTTTTAATATTATTTTCTTGTGATTATGTAGTCTCCCATAAATGAAGGTGTGAACTCCAAGGAACCCCAATCATTGTCTAATAACTTTGACACTATTTTCATCTTTTTTTTTTTCTTCTTCCATAGGTTCTATGTTGGAATCAATGTGTTTAGAGGACTTGTTGTTCCTTCTTCAACTTGCAGACAACTTTCAGATTTGGGGTCTATTTCAATTTCATATACCTTATTTTGTAGACATACTCTATTATACGATGAAGGGTTGAAGGAAATGTATGCATTTCATGAATCCAAGGTCGCCCTAAAAGAAGACTATATGAAAGATTATGAGGCATTACATGAATAGGGGTCTACAAGGTAGCCTTTCTAATTGTAATAGGAAAAGTAATCACACCTAGCATTTGTTTTCCTATGTTATCAAATCCATGAATTGACAAGGAATCAAGTTGAATTTTTTACTTATCCACACCAAGTTTATCCAAAAGTGTGATACTACACACATTAAGAGTGAAACCATTGTCAACAAGGGTTATTTTTATTCCTAATCTATTGTAGATGTCCATTATCATAAAGGCATCATTTTTTCTTCTCAATTCCAAAGGAGGTAGCTCATGTTGGTGAAAGGTAATGTCTACATTAACTATATTCATTCCTTGTATTAGAGTTACCACATTTTTTGCATTTGTACCATGGGGAACCACTACTTGTTGTAAATTTATTTGAAGCATGGTGTGATAATTAGGTGAATTATGAATTAGGTCCCATAGGGATATATTTGTAGGAGTATTTTTAAATTGTTCAATAAGATCATACTCATTTCCACTATGCAAAGTTAAACAAGGAGCACTAGGAAAAATGGGATTAGGAAAAGGTAAGGTTGTCAGGTTGATTGTTTTGGTTGTGGATTATTTCGAGTTTTGTATGTATGAGCAATGGTATTATTACTTGATTGTTGTAAAAAATTGTTCTTAGGTGTGTAAAGAGTAAATTTAGGCTTGTTTTTAGGTTGAGGTTAGTGTGAAGGTGGGTAAAGGATAAGTTGAGGTTGAATCTTGTTAACTTCTCTTGGTTCTGGTTTATCATGACAAACCTTAGTGTATGAACCTTTTGAGATGAACTCCTCAAGGGCTTCATCTAGCATGTCAAATTCATCACTACTAAAAGGCTCTAGGGTTAGGTTAACTTGGAAAAAGAGATTCAACATAGTCAAATACCCATACTTTCTCCAAGTGGTTCATCAGTTTATAGGCATTTTTGTTTTTGTTTTCTAGTGAATGCCAAATCTAATCTAATCTAATTGAATAATGAACTAATGTTGAGATTCTACCTACAATTGCAATGAATTTAAATTATGCTAATTATAATGATTTGAATGTAACAGAAGCTATGCAAATCGAAACAAAAAGAATTTAACATAAAAAAAGCCTAAAAATAGGGTTTTAAATTATAGAAAATATAGTGTAGGATCTACATTGGGACTAATTCGCCCAGAGGGGCATATGAGTCCTAGTGTGGTTTTTAATAAATAAAATAAAATAAAAAAATTGATTTTGATACTTTTTATGTTGTATGATCTGTGACCTAGAAAATGTAGATTTTATATGAATTTAAATCATTTGAGATGCAAAAATGAAAGCTATATGTACTTTCACTAATAAAAAATTAGAAACCCTAGGATCCCAATTAACTAATGCAAAACCTAATGCAATGTTAATGCAATAAAGATCTAGGATGATGATGCACTCCAAATCACAATTACGATGTTCTAAATGTAGGTTCACCAAAATGAAAGGTGGAAAATTGTTGCTTTGTATGCTTGGGAGATAGAATAATAATCTTCACTCTCATTCAAGAACAAATCCTAGAGATCTCAACCTCAAGTGTGCAAAAGAGAAAAAATATCTTGCAATAGGTCTGTTATATGGATTGATTATAAACTAATGAGGGGTTCAACATCAAGTTATGAATTGGAAAAATAGATGTAATGCAAGATGTAATGCTCAACCCTAATTTGACACTATGCTTCACTAAATGACCTAAAAATGCATGTAAAACACAACAAAAATCTACAAGATGAAATATTTGCACTTGGAAACCTGAAGAAAACTCGAATGAGCTTTGAAATGTTGAAAATAATGAAATTTTGACCTAATAGGACTCATGCACCATTCTAGGTGAATCTGTCCGAGATCATGGTTTCTACATC
Organism: Sequoiadendron giganteum; assembly: GCA_007115665.2. Lineage (NCBI taxonomy): Eukaryota > Viridiplantae > Streptophyta > Pinopsida > Cupressales > Cupressaceae > Sequoiadendron > Sequoiadendron giganteum. The sequence goes on from CM021102.1 coordinate 305,251,058, forward strand.
AGAACACATTTTTGGAAAAAGGGTATCTAAATCTACAAAAATCTATAAAAATCCCTGTAGTGGGACTCATATGCCAGTTATGTCGTATTAGTCCTATTCTAATTTTTCAAGAATTCAAAGTTCAAATTTGCACTTCAACACGTATACTTTTCTCCCAAATTGATTTTTGGATTTGAATATGCGAAAAGACCTGCAAATAGAATATAGACTTGATTTTCTTATGGGGGGTTTGCCTTGGTCAAACCCTTAGTTTGGTAATTAAAACATGATGGAAACAATGAAATATGCATGTAAATGTAGTGTAGAAAAATGCACCCCTTTACATTTTCACACTTATTTGGGCCCTCCTTATGGATTTTGGCTTACTGTTGCCTTGATTTAGTGTTGTAATGTGGAAAAACCATTCACATTAGGTCTTGGGTCCTTGTAAACTAATGGATTTTAATGGTACCTTGCTAAAGTTTTGTGAAGTTTTGTACCTCACTTTTACACTTTTCTAGAGTTTTATCAAATAACTAAACATAATAAACCTATTTTTAATCAAAATAAACCTCAATATTTCCTTATTTGGAGTGTTGTAAAGTGTTGTAACACACTTTCACACTTCTCTAGGCTTGTGATTAATAATTTGGCTTTCTTATGCTTTAATTGGCCCCATTTTGCATCCACAAGCCTCATTTATAGAATATTTTTTAACATAATCCAAATACTAATCAGTAACCAATCATTATTCAAGTGTTTCTATCTTGTGTGGCCCAAATTTAGGGATTTGGGTCTCATTCATCATCTTGGGTGAATGGGTCCCACCTAGATTTTTTGACCCCGAACCAGCTTTCACACATTTCTAGGCATTTTTGGTTTTTGGTCCCATACATTATGTCTAATCAGAATAATTCACTACCTTGGGCGAATGAGTAACATGTGGCCCAAAATCAAATTTAATTCAAATTTTTAGTGGTATTTTATTCTCTTAGATCTGATGTTAGCTTGTAGTGTTGTAATTCTAGAAATTCTTGCATAATTGGGTATAAATATAAGGTTCTTTCACTCATATTCAACACCTAGCATTCAAGCGATTTCACTAGAGAATTCAAGAATTCACAAGAGCATTCAAAGGAATTCAAGGGAATATTATCAAGCTTTTTAGAGAATTCTTCAAGTTCCAATCATCATGTCAAAGATTGCATTCATTATGTTTGTTATTGTGCTAACAATTATGATGTAGAGTTTATGATTCAAGAAAGTGTTTGAAGCAAGATCAATATTAGTCAAGAAAGAGTCAAGAACCACATCTATTGCAGCCATTTCCATCATATTTGTAGCACCTTATTGCTAGGGCTTGGTACAGGTTCTATATTTCCTAAGGAGAAAGATTGGAGGAAAGTTTTCAAGTGATCCAAAATTGCCAAAGTTGTCATCAAGCCTTGGAGAAACTTGGAGAGGACATACAAGTGGTAATTTGTAGTTTTGAATCCAAAAACCAATCATGAAGAGCAGAGTAGGCTGAGAGGAACATAATCAAGTTCAAAACATCCAAAAAAGTAGAAGTGTTCTGATTTTCCACAAGTTGTGAATGAGTCCCACTGTATAGGCTGGATAGAGATTTTCACAAATCTAGATACCCTTTTGGTAGAAACTTGTCCCTACACATTTTCCCCAAAATAGGACTGATTTTCCTAACCTGGCCAATGAGTCCCAATTTTTCTTAATAATAAAATTTTCAATGACTCAGACTCACATTGAGCCATCTTCAATATCCCAAGTGCACACTATCTATTTTATAGTTTTCCATTGCATTGCATTCATCTTTCTAAGTCATTTCATAAGTCATTACATTGAATTAGGGTTTTGTATTACATCTTGCATTTCATCAACTTTTCCAAGTTTAGACTTGGTGGTGAACCTCTTATTAGATCATATTTAGCCATTAGGATAACCCTCTTGTAAGATATCTTTCTCTTCTGAGATCTCAAGGATTTGTTCTTGAGTGAAAGTGAGTCAAATTTGCCCCTTTTTGTCCTAAACCCCAAAGGTGAAAAGGGGTACCAGTTTTCTTCATTTTATTTTAGTGAAATTTCATATAGAACATCATAATTATTATTTGTAGTGCATTTACATCCTAGGTTTAGCTTGAATTAACATTGCATTAGGATTTGCATTGGTTAATTTGCATTAGTGAAAGCTCATTTAGCTTGCATTTTTGCATCCAATTTCATTTAAAATCATTCAAATTTTACATTTGCATTTCACAAATAGATCAAAAAATATAAAATGCATAAAATCCAATTTAAAAATTCTGAAAATTTTCAAAAAAATCATCACTAGGACTCATTCACCACCCTGGGTGAATCAGTCCCTTTGCAAATTTTGCACTATATTTTCTAGAATTTATAGTTCAAAACCTAATTTTCTGTTTGTTGTTAGAATGTTTTTGTTTCAGTTTACATACATTCTATTTTATCTATTTCATTGCATCTATTTTAATTTAGTTCATCTTGTGCATCCCTAAAAAGTCAAAACTACATCTAGAACATTTTATTTAACATTGTTGCATAGTTTAGAATCTAAAATTTTCATCATGAATATGTGATCTAGCAAGATTTGGATTTCATTAAAATCCTTAATATATGTGTCAAGTTGTGCTTTTGGAAATGATCCTAATGAGATTTAACTCACTCATGCTCACTCAACTCCTAATGCATGTACTCCTCATGATTTTGACATCATTGGAGAAGATGATAGTATCATGAATAAGCTCCTAAGTGATTTTCCTAACAACCTTGAATCTAACACATCCTTTTATCCATACAGGAACCAACCAAATCCTTGGATGATACCACCTCTTGAGACATTTGGTTACCTACATTCTGAAACAAAAGTTGAACCTACAATAGGTGAACCTATTTCCTCTAAACAAGAAAACAATCAACCCTTTTATGACAAAAAAGTAACAAAAAATCCCATCAATCTAGAAGAAACATAGGGAAAGGGATTCACTTTCTTGAGTAAACAAGGATGTGATACAACAAGTGAACACAAGATCCATCAAATCCTACAATAAATACCAATTAATGAAAATACAAAGGGGTTAGGGTATTAGGATCCCTCGCATAACATAAGGCCTCCATAGAATATCTAAGGCTTTGTAGTGATGGTATGGTGATCTTTGATTCCCCTCCTGATATGAATGTCCTTCCTAAAGAAAAAATAATTACTCATAACAATGAAAAGGATGAGAGGACCACCTTAGGTCCTTGTCCTCCACATTCAATTCAAGAAATTGGGGAATCTATAAAATGCAAGAGGCCTTACAAGTTACAAAAACTAAAGTTTCTTTGTCCACCACTTGAAAGTGAAAGGAAACTACAATTTCTTTTGAAAAAAGAGTTAATAACACTACGACCAATGAAATATAGACTAGTGCTATATCTTAAAGATGCTAAAGTTTCACATTGTCGATACCACATAACTCTTGGACATAGTACTGATGAGTGTTGTGCATTCTAATTAGTATTGAGAAAATTTCACTTTGATGGGAATGATTTCCATCATATGATTGCATAGCTTAATATTTTTTCACCCCTTGTCATATAATAGTTGAAGAACATTCTATTATCACTATTACATGACCCTTCCCGTCACCTACCTTAGCTCATTCTTGTCTTGCATTCAATGAGGGAAAGAAGTTGATAGCCATGTCATAGCAATGCATTTTTCATTGTTCCTTAGGTTCATTGTTCACCTTCTGCTTCTACAAACTGAGATTGGGAGGTGAATGACCTGCTCATTGGTTGACTCGCCGGTGCCTTGCTTAACTATTGCATTATTTATTTTTCAGTTTCTTTTGTGTTATTTCATGTGCATGACGTGATCCATCATTACATTTTTTTCATGGTTTCTCTCTCTTCGTGACATTCCTCTATTTGTACCTACATTCTTCTATATGACGTGCATCTCTTTCATAATTTTATCTTTATCTTTTTTATTTATCTTGTGTTTTCCCTTTGGGGATGATGCAAGGAATCAAGACATCCACATCTCTTCCATGTTGACCCAAAAGTTGTTTCTTTATATTTTTCATTTGTCTTGTGTTTTCCTTTTGGGGATGATGCAATGTGTTGAGACACTCTTGTCTCTTTCATGTTGACCCGAAATGATTTTTCTTTATTTTCATTCTTTTTGTTTCATTATTTTAGTTCTATGTGTATTTGGGGAATGATGAAAGTTTTGAGCTCTCTAAAAACATTGCAACAAAGAACTTACTGACCCCAAATCCATAGATCCCTTATGTGTTTGGTTTTTTCATTTTGGGGTAAACCCCTCTCTTTTATTTTTCTCTTGCATGACATAGCTTTACTTGTAAACATATTACTTGGCATAGGGCTTTCTAAGTTGGCTCTCATATATTCTTTCTTGTTTGCATTTTTAATTTTCTTCTTTAAAGTAATTTCTCAGAACATGGTCTTTAGAAATTCCTTTAAATTGGGGGTATACATTGGCATTATTCTTTTGCATTTTCTTCTTCGTGGTTCATGGTGTAGTTTTATTACTTCATACGATCCATTTGTTTCTTTGTGGATGGCATTGGGTGTGATTTCCTTTAGGAGCATGATATCTCTTAGCATATTACATTCCTCTTAATGGCTTGTTGTGACACAATGCATCCCCTAAGTTGTGAGTTTTCTATTATTTGTTTGGTCCTCTCTTGGAGATATTAGGCATAATGTTCCCTAAGTTAAAGACCTCGCATGAACTAAGAAAGACTCCGAACATTTCCTATTTTTCATTTTTCATTTGTAATTATATGGTCACCTTGCATAGCATAGCTTGCATGCCTATAGATCCATCTTGTTTGTTCATGAGCTCCAAGCATACAATGTTTTGTTTGTCTCATGAACCTTGGAAATCATTTTCGTGTGGCGCCTTATTAAAGTTATCAAGAGGTATAACTTTGGTATGGTTTGAGCAGGAAGCCTGACCAATGCATGAATTTCCCCTTAGCCACATGCATGTGTGTGAGGGAATACCAACCATGAATTTATGTGTCTCACCTTTTGGACTTCTCACCTAGTGGACAACCAAGATTTTTGTTGCCTCAGAGTGAGTATGCATTTTTTTTGAACAAACAACCTAATTCTGATCCACATAGCAATGGAAAAATGGTTGAAGCTTAATCCAATTCTTTTTATTTTTACCTTTTCTTTTTCATCTTTGGTAGTGCATGCTTTTTCCTTTCCATTTTTATTTATATAACTCTTATGTGTTTTCCTTTGTAGCTATGTTGGTTTGTCATGAGATCTTGATCCTAGGGGCTTGATCACCCCTTTTTATCATTATCTCATCTTGCTAGCATTGGTACACTTGGACCCCTATTGGTGTGTGTTTGTCTACTTTAGTGTGAGTTTGAAGCAATTTCATCCTCTCACTAAAGTGGGGGCTAAATGTATCCCTTTACATTTTCACACTTGTTTGGTCCCTCCTTGTGGATTTTGGCTTAATGTTTCCTTGATTTAGTGTTGTAATGTGGATTACACATTCACATTAGGTCTAGGGCCTTTGTGAACTAATGGATTTTAATGGTACCTTGCAAAAGTATTACAACTCACTTTCACATTTCTCTATTGTTTTATCATATAATTAAACACAATAAACCTATTTTTAATAAAAATAAACCTTAATATTTCCTTATTTGGAGTGTTGTAACACACTTTCACCCTTCTCTAGGATTTTCATTAATAATTAGACTTTATTATGCTTTCATTGGCCCCATTTTTCATACACAAGCCTCATTTATAACATATTTTTGAAGATAATCTTGATACCAATTAGATCTAGGGATTTGGGACTCATTTGTCACCTTGGGCGAATGGGTTCCACATGGATTTTTTTGGCCCTAAACTGGTTTTCATATATTTCCAGGTATTTTTGGTTTTTGGTCTCATACATTATATTTGATGGGATTCATTCGCCACCTTGGTTGAATGAATCTCATGTGGCCCAGAATCAAATTTAATTCAAATTTCTAGTGGGATTTTATTCTCCTAGATCTGATGTCGGCTTGCAATGTTGTAATTTCGGGAATTCTTGCATAATTGGGTATAAATACAAGGTTCTTACACTCATATTCAACACAAAGCATTTAAGAGAGTTCACAAGAGAGTTCAAGCATTCACAAGAACATTCAAAGGTAGTAAAGGGTAGATTATCAAGCATTTTAGAGAATTACTCAAGTGCCAATCATCATGTCAAAGATTGCATTCATCATGTTTTTTATTGTGATATAAATTGTGATGTAGAGTTTATGATTCAAGCAAGTTTTTCAAGAAAGATGAATATTAATCAAAAAAGTGTCAAGAACCACATCCATTGCAACCATTTCAAGCATATTTGTAGCACCTTATTGCTAGGGTTTGGGCTAGGTTGCATATTTCCTAATGAACAAGATTAGAGGAAAGTTGTCAAGTGATCCAAAGTTGCCAAAGTTGTCATCAAGCCTTGGAGAAACTTAGAGAAGACCTATAGGTGCCAATTTGTAGTTTTGAATCCAAAAACCAATTAGGAAGAGCAGAGCAAGCTGAGAGGAACATAATTAGGTTTGAAAATTCTAGAAAAGTAAAAGTGGATTGATTGACCACAAGTGGTGAATGAGTCGCACTATTCAAGCATGACAAATATTTTTATAGATCTAGATACCCTTTTGGCAGAAATTTATTCTTGCACATTTCCCAAAAATAGGATTGATTCATCCAACCTAGCCAACAAGTCCTAGTTAGCCTTCATAGAATATTGTTTATTGATTCAGACCTCCATTCAGCCATCTTCAATCTCCTATGTGCACACTTTTTGTTTTACAATTTTTTGTTGCATTTCATTCATCTTTCTAAGTCATTTCATAGGTCATTACATTGAATTATGTTTTTGTCTTACATATTACATTTCATTATCTTTTCCAAGTTTATACTTGTTGGTGAACCCCTTAGTAGATCATATTTAGTCCTTAGGACAACCCTCTTGCAAGATCTCTTTCTCTTTTGACATCTTAAGGGTTTGTTCTTGAGTGAAAGTGAGTGAAAGTTTCCTCTTTTGGTACTAAACCCCCTAGGTGAAAAGGGATACCAATTTTATTCATTTCAGTAAATAAGACTATAAATATAGACTTGATTTTCTTATGGGGGGTTTTTCTTAGTCAAACTCCTAAGTTGGGCGATAAAGAGTTTTAACCATGTTCTCATCCACCAGTGGAGGTGAGCATCAAAAAAGAACCTTAGTTGCTCACAAGACTATTTTAGTCTAAGATATAACTTGATTTAACAAACTCGTGTATTTGGCATGGACTGCACATTTTAATGACTTTGTGGCCTTAAGAGCCAAGTCAAACCTAATATTGTAATTTGAATTTTAAAGTGAGTATATGAAACATTGACTCAATTTAAATGGACATGTTTAGCTATGATTGACTTTAGCCTCTAGTTATGTATTTTTAATTTGGAATATATTCATGTGTCAAATACAATAATGTTAATTAAGTAATAATTTAAGATGGGTTATTACATATGGTAGCCTAAGAGAATCAGTCTTAGATAAGGGTTTCTACATAGGAATAGGTTTCTGGAAACATGTATTTGAATCTGCATAAATCCTAAAAAGTGCTTGTAGTGGGATTGATATGCCACTTTTGGTGTATTAGTCATGTTTCACTTTTTCGGGAATTCAAAGTTTAAATCCGCACTTCAACACTTGCTCTTTTCTTCGAAATTGATTTTTGGATTTGAATCTACGAAAAGACTTGCAAAAAAAAAATACAAACTTGATTTTCTTATGGGGGATTTACCTCAGTCAAACCCCTAGATTGGTAATTAAACCTTGATGGAAACAATGAAATATGCATGTAAATAGGAATGTAAACCCTAACCTTAAGTGTGTCTAAGATTACTAGGAAATTTGAAATGCAATGAAACCCTATTCTAATATGCAAGAACAAGATGCAAGAATGAATTATGAAAATGGATGAGTCACTTTGAGAGATCTCTAATCACCCAAATGAACCCTAGTAATGCGTGTACCTTTCTTAGGTTGAATGTAGAGTGATAATGGAGGATGGAATCACTTAGGAACCAAGTCATTAGGGTTGGATTGATGGCTAGTTACATCTCCCCAACCTAGAATCCATCATGATTCACCATATACAACCCTGATCAACCCTTGAAAATGCTAGATCTTGAATGAAAGTGAGCTTTAAGACTTGCAAAAAACACTTTAATACTACTCCAAGAATTCAACATTTCTTGATTTTGAAACTTGAATGCTCTTATGAAAGAATTCTTGAAGGTTCTTGAATGCTTGGATCTTGAAATTGCTCTTGAAAATGATTTCTTAGGAAAAATAATGACTTAGAAGCTTTCTTATATAGGAATTAACACCTAGTTTATTGTTATTTAGATCTCAAAGGTTGACATCAATCAAAAATTTGAATTAAAAAGGTGATTTTATTGCTCAAACCCTAAAAAAACCCAAATGGGACTCATACACAACCTCTGGTGTATGGGTCCCACCTAGGGGTACTCATACGTCCAAGGTGGCATATGAGTCCCACCCTAGATTTTTTGGGTGGGTTGTTAAAATTTTGAGTGTTTTTAATGATTTTGTTAGGTTTTTAGCTGAAATAAGCCTTGAGATCCAAAATAAAAGGTATTAGGGGCCTTATAATGATGAATTAAAGAGTGTTTAATGCAAGGGTGCTAAAATAGGTCCAAATTAAGTGTGAAATTCCACCACTTTCAAGAGCATAAAATTTTCTACACTACAAAATGAATCTCATGATATGTTGTAGCTTCAAATACTTTGGTAAACATGTATGCAAAATGAGGAATCATACTCATGCCACATTCCCACTTTAAAAATGTACCTATAAAAATATAGGTAAAAATTAAAAACACATAAAAGACAAATGGAGTATTTGAAATTATTTCCCATGGTGTTCCCCCACTATGTTTTATGAAAAATTGTTTCTTGTGTAAATTCCTAAATCAAATAATTTTCAAATTGATAATATATTTTTACTTTTTATTGATGACCACTTTTTCAAAAAATGTCTAGTTTTAGGATCCTTAGACTATGGTGGTAATTTTTATGAGTGTCTTGTATTGAGAGGCTCCTAGAAGTTGGCACAAATATAAGTTTAATGAGTTTTTTTCTCATTCATGTTCCTTGGTTTAGTTTTGTTTTTAATGGGTGTTTGTTATTGGTGGTTTTATTATTCATTATTGTTTCTTGTCACCTCATTGTCTAATTTGAGTTGAATGGCATCACAATCTCATGAATAACAATACAAGGCCATTTCAAATTAGATAAAAATCCCCATTCAACTATGCACATCTATTTGTAAATAAGCATTAGATCAACAAGGTCTATTTAATCATCTATTTTGATACTATGGACAATGTTTTGACAAAATATAATTCTATAAGTGTGTATAATATTGTTATATTTTTTAAAGCTTAGTTATGTAGTGTAGAAAAAAGTTACAACCCTTTTTCACACTTAGTTTGGGAATGAATAATTAATAATAAAATGGACTTAATGGTGCTTTATTTAGGGTGTTGTAAAGTGTATCTTTACACTTTGACACTAATATAAGGCCTTTAATTAATTAATTGAGGTTTAATTTTCCTTAATTGGCCCCTTAAATTCAAATCCAACACTTATTTCTTGCATTTTCTGAAGGATAAATATCGTCACTCATTAATATTGTTTCAAAACACTTAATTTTGTAAGGTTTGGGTCATGGGCTAGTGACCTATGACCCATTAGCCACTTGGTGAATGTGTCCTTCCTAGGTCTTAGGACCTTCTTTTGGCATAGTATTTCATATCCCCAAATAATGTCCTAGTTGAGTGTGCTAGGATCCATTATCCACCTAGCTAATGGGTCCTCCTTAACTTAGGACACCCCTTTTTGAACATATTCTTGGAGAGATTTTAATGATTTTAAATCCTAGATCTAATGTCGACTTGTGTTATTTTAATTTCAGGATCAAATCTTATGTCATGTACAAATATAAGGTTGTTTCACCATAATTGCAACTAGTTCTTCATAAGAAACCTAACAGTCTAGAGAATTTCCATGAGATCAAGCATTCATATTCAAGAAGCAAGCAAGAGTGTAGTCTTAGAGTATCATTATAGGTCTTCAATCTCATTTTGTCTCAAAGATTAAACTTTATTGAAGGAGTGGTGATAGATGCCTATGGAGAATCATGATGGATTCTAGGTGTTGGGAGATGCACAAGATATATGAAGAAACCTAATGACTTGTTCCTAAGTGATTATATCTTCTATTTTCATTCTATTTTCATCCTAAAAAGAGGTATATTCAAATTTGTGGCTTATTAAGGATATCTGGATCTCCTAAAGTAGGTCCTTTGCATTGGTCATGATTCATTCTAGGATCCTATTCTAACACAATTGAGTAGGATTACTTTACACCAATTCGGATCTGAATCTTAGATGCACTTAAGGTTAGGATTGTACACACATTTAATGTTTCATACTTTTATTTATCATCAAGGTTTAATTTCCAAACTTGGGGTGTTACCAAGGTAAACCCCCATCCACCAACAAACTTTAAAAGTTATTTTGTAGATTATTAGAAGATTTAGATCTAAAAGTGGAAAAATCAAGTGGTAGGAAGTAATTGCAAATATGGAACTTCAAGATTGGATTCAATTTTTTTTGAAGAGCCTACTAGGACCCATTAGCCATCTGGGTAATGAGTCTCTAAAAAATTTTTAGAAATAGAAAGCTTTGACTAGGTGTACGGTATTCCTCATTCTCAAGTTTTTTCAAGAATTTCCCTGTCTCCTTTTTGTTATGTGATTAATTATTTCATTGCAAGTTGTTGATTTATATTTAGAGTTGTTTTTTTAGTTTGCATTCTTCTCCCCAAAGTGTGATTTGATTCACCACCCCCGTCCTTGTGTAAATGAGAATTTACAAGATCACCAAATCTTGTCTTGGCTCACCCTTTAGGGTTTATATCCCCTTCAAGGTTTTGGATCTCATTTCATGAATGAGAATTATAGAAAAGAGGGTTACATTATAGCCCCCTTTTTTTTGTGTTTCAATTTAACTCTTATAATAATTATTAATACTTAAAAGAGAATTAAAATACATCATTTCACTGTCCCTCTCCTTTTGCTCTCCTACTCATTCAAATGTTCTTTTCTTGCCCAAAGTTTTTGTTCAACCTCTTGTGTGCAATTTGGTGGTAGAGCTTGGACTCCCCACTTTAAATGTTGCAACTTCATCTCTACCTATGTTTCTTGATGGTATGAATAGGATGGAGGAGTGAAAAAATGAAAATAGGGTGGGATTCCAATCTTTTAAGAGATAGTGTTCCTATTTCACACTCTTGTTTCACTCAAGGAAACCCTAGAGATCTCAATCCAAGGATGGAATGAGGAAAAAAGATCTATTAAACAGTGTCCTAGGGTATGATTAAATGATAAAAAGAGGTTCTCCACCAAGATAGGGATTGTCAAGACTAGTAACATGCAAGATCTAATTATGAAATTTAATGATATGCAAAACTAGAATAAATGACCTAGAAATGAAACAAATGCATAATAGAAAGTTGAGAAAACATAAAGGTGCACCTAGAAACTTGAATGTGCTCAAAACAAGCTTTGAAACCTTTAAAATATTGATTTTAGGGAACATTAGGACGCATACACCATGCTAGGTGATTTAGTCCTAGATTAGGGTTTCTGGGCAAGAATAAAGATCTAGTAGAGACAAGTTTGGAACACCTCAAAACTAGAAGTGGTCTATCAGTCCTTCTTGGAATTTTTTGAAAGTTAGAGTCTAAATATACTCTTCAACCTCTACTCTATCTTGTCAACCATATTTCTAGATCTGAATTGCTGAATTCTTCTCTCTAGATGTCCTTTAATGATCTTCTAGACAAGGTAACAACTTGGACAACTTTACAATTGACATATTATTTACAATACTGTTCCTTAGAGGATATTCAACCTAGATGTACAAATCACACACTGTAGAGAGGGATTTTTTTTTGTTTTGTTAGTGGAAAGGGTTTTTCCTTGGTCAAACTCCATTTTGTAATCAAAACTTGCAATGAAATGAAATGGAAATGAGGAATGATGAATGAACAAAATTATATGTTGTAACTCACCAAACCTTAGAAATAAAGTTCTACAAACATATATGAAGTGGATCCAATGCACGTAGATCTTGAATCTTTCTTAAGTGTTATAGATCTTGATTGAATTCTTGCTTGAATCATTTAACCCTACATCACAAATGTTTTCTTAAATAAACCATGATGCATGATAACTTTGACATTATGCTTGATGCTTGAATAATTCTCCAAAATACTTGATAATCAACTCTTAAATGCTCTTGTATGCTCTTTTAGACTCTTGAATGCTCTTGTGATCTCCAATTTACTAAATTTCGTGAATACTTGAAATCTTAGGAGAAAATATGTGAAAAGACCTTGTATTTATACATTTTAATGCAAAATTTCCCAAAATTAAAACACTACAAGTCGACATCAAATCTGGGAGAATAAAATCCCACCAAGAATTTGAATTTAATTTATGTCTAAGATAAGGGAGACTCATATGCTAGAAGTGGTGTATGAGTCCCATTAGGTGAATTTTAGACACATTTTTCAAGAAATGCTTACATTCATGTGAAATCTAGATCGAGGCCCCAAAACTTAGGTAGGACCCATATGCCCAAGGTGGAGTATGAGTCCCAAATCACTAATCTAGGTCAATGTAAAATCCAAATACACTTGAATTATGACTGGATGCTAGTTTATGTTGTGATTATCCTCATAAAGATACATTAATTAAGGCTTGTGGATATAAAATAAGGCCAAATAAGGCATAAATAATTCCAATTAATAATGGAAACTCTAGATTAGTGTGAAAGTGTAATACAACACTTTACAACACCTAAAATATGACACAATTAAATCTATTTAGTTTACAAGGGCCCGAGACCAAATGTGAATGTGTTAAACACATTACAACACTAAATCAAGGAAACATTATGCTTAATTTAACAAGGAGGGCCTAAACAAGAACAAAAATGTAGAGGGATACTTTTTGTGTTGCCACATTTAACCCCCACTTTAGTGAGAGGAGGAACTTGCTTCAAAATCACACTAAAGTAGACAAACTCACATCAAGAGGGGTCTAAGTGTGCTAGTGCTAGTAAGATAGGATGAAAATGATCAAGCCCCTAGGATCAATATCTTATGGAAAGCCAACATAGGCATGAAATAACACATATGAAAATGATATAAGGAGCAACAAAAAGGCACAAGCATACATTTCTAAAGACAAAGAAAAATAAAACAAAAAGGGTGGATCAAGCTTCAACCATTTGTCCCACATGTTGTGGATCAGATCTAAGTTATTTTTCCAAAAATTTACTCTTGCTTTGGAGCAACAAAACTCTAGGTTGTCCATTGGGTGAGTATCCAAAAAGGTGAGACACATATGCACATGGTCAGTAAGTGCTCAAACATAGAAGCAAGTGGCTATGTGAAAGTCATTCCTATGTTTGGCTTCCACTTATTCTAGACCAAAGCTATACCTCCTAATAAATTTGATAAGGTGCCGCATAACAATGAACTTAGAGCTTCATGAGGCAAACATAGCTTTGTATGCTTGATACTCATGAACAAAACAAGATGGCTCCACAAGCATGCAAAGTGTGATAAGCAAGGTGGCCATATAACAATAATTTTAAATGAAAAATAGTATAAGATACATCCAAATGAGTTTTTCTTAATACATGTAAGGCCTTAACTTAGGGAATATCATGCCTAATTTCTCCAAGAGAGGGCAGTTGAAGAATAAAAGATTCACAACTTGGTGGATGCATTGTGTTGAATCTAGAAACTAAGAGGAATATAATATGCTAAGAGAGATCACACTCTTGAACGAAATCACACCCAATATCATCAATAAAGAAAAATATGCATCACATGAGGTAATAATAATACACAATGAAACATGAAATGCAGAAGAGTAATGCCAATATATGTTCCCACTTTAAAGAAATTGCTAAAAACCATGTTGTGAGAAATTACTTTAAAGTAGGAAATGGTAAATGCTAATAATAAAGAGGACATGAGAGCTTATTTTGAAAGCCCTATGCCAAGTCATATGTTAGAAAATAAAGGTATGTCATGAAAAATGAAGGGGTTTCCTCCAAAATAAAATTCCAAACACATGAGGGATCTATGGATTTGGTGTCAGTATGTTCTTGCTACAATGTTGTTATCAAGCTCAAAATTGTCATCATTCCATAAATAATCATATAACAAGAATAATGACACAAAGAGAGTGAAAACAAAGAATTTTTTTTTGGGACAACATGGAAGAGACCTAATGGTATTGATGCCTTGCTTCATCTCCAAAAGGAAAACATAGGACAAGTGAAAAAGATAAAGGAAACGCTTTTGGGTCAACATGGAAGAGACATGAATGTCTCGACGCCTTGCATCATCCCCAAAAGGAAAACACAAGACACATAAAGGAAAAGGTAAAATATTTACGAGATAGAAAATAATCTGGATACAAATAGAGGAATGTTACAAAGAGAGAGAGAGATCAAACAAAACAATGCAAGGGATCACATTATGCATATGCAATCACATGAAATAAATATGAAAAATAAACAATGCAAATTAATAGTAAGGAACATGTGAGTCAACCTATTAGCAACTCATCTATATCCCAATAATGTTCATTGTATATAGAAGGTGGAAAACTAGACAAAGGGACAATAGCAAGTGAAGAACTAGGATTATCACCAAGTTCAACACTCTTCCGAGGAGAATTATCATTTAAGCTCATAGAAGAGGAAAACAATGTATTCAATTTATTATGCACTTCATCAATATTAGCAATCTCCCCATTGCCATCTAAATTAATCACAATAGGAGGTCTAATGATAAATTATAAAGAAGGTTTTAGCTCCTATTGTGGTTGTGGTATAGAATATTTTTTTTCTGGGGAAGAGGGAGACTCATCATGTATTGCTTCATTCAAGTTTTGATTTTGATTTTCTTTGTTGTTTGTTTCATTTAACCTTTGAGAAAGAGCATGATGTCTACGCCTATACTCTCTATAATTTCTATTTCTTTTAGTATGATTTTCAAGCTACGTTTGTGTAGGAGTGGGTTTATCAACCATAGGTTTCTATTCTTCCCTAAGGGGAGGAACGAAAGGAACCATAGGAAGTTGTTAAACCACTTTCTCTTTAGCTTTGTAAACTTGCTTTATCTTAGGAGGCATGATGGGATTATTTTCATTATCTCTTGGTCTTTTGTAGGAGGTAGGAAAATGATCTGTCTTAGGTTGGTCTTGATTGTTTTGAATAGTCTTAGTTTCAATCATTGTTTTGTCAAGTATGGTAGGCTTGTTCATAGGTTGAGGAATGTTTTTAAGTGATAGTTTTGCTATGCAATTTTCCTTAAAATTTTGGTAGGATTTTAAAATGAAGTCTTCTCAAGGTTTAATAGGTTCCATAGGCTTGTGCCAAAAGAAATTGAATGAAAATTTCCCATAGGAAGACAAAGTGTTAAAGCCACTATGGTGTACCATGAAAATTTCATTGTCAAAGGGAAAATTTAAGCATTAATGCACAACCGACGAGACCTCTTCCATGGAGCATAGCCATGGGTAACCAAGATTCACAAGGAATTGATCCAATGTTGAGATGATGGAGACTAAGACTTCTAATGTTTTTGTCTCTATTTGTAAAGGTAAGGTTCTCAATCTCATTTTAGGGCAAGCAAAACCATTATGTGTCTTTATCCATGCTTTCAATTTATCATGTGTTTCTTGATAGAGTTAATGTACAAGTAGAAATTCCTCGATGATCACATTATCTCCACAAAAATGATCAATTAATATCCCATTAGTGGGCTTGTCATTGATTCAGTTGGCTATGTAAAAAGGACCGTTAGGTACATATTTAAGTATATCTTGGGAGGAGAAAACAATGCCAAGATTTTTTTTAGTTCGGCCCTTATGATGTTCAATTTCAACCAATGCAACTAAACCATCGATAGGGTTTTTTTCTATAGGATCTTTTTATCAGTAACCATGTTCTCATCATCCATGTCAATATTCATCACATCATTCTTCATAGTATCACTAGCTTTGAAAAATGAAATATTATGATTTGGAATGAGGTTGGTAAATATTTAAAAGTTTTGGTTAGGAGGGTCAACAGACTTGTTTCCTTGATCATTAACACGACTAATTGAAAGTCAACTGGAATCAATGAGGTCTTACACAAGATGTTTAAGATTTTTACAATGTTTTGTGTCATGTCCATATTTTTATAATAATTCCAATAAACATTCGATCTAAGGTTCAGAGGTAAATGTTTACTAGGATTGAGAGTCTTAACTGGAGGCAAAGTGGTCATTTTATGTTCAACAAGTTTAGACATTTTGTTATGGAGGGTATCGGGTAAGGGATTGAATTTCCTAGCCAGATCCCCAAATGTGAAAGGAGTTGTCTTCCATATAGCAGCCACTTGGGTATCAACATGTTGATTGTTTTGTTGAGGGGGATTTAGTTGAAAGAAGCCTTATTTCAATTTTATGAAAGGTTGATAATTTTTTTGGTTTGTAGATTTGGGATTTTTAGGTTGGCTATAGGTGGGTTTTGTTTCATGAATACTAACCGAATTTTGATAATCATGAAGGCTAGTACACAAGTCCATGAAGGAGGGGAACTTCATCATGGTAGGCTTATCTTGTATCTTATTTTTCAAGTTCTAAATGAACATCCTTTGAAGGTGAGGGTCAGGAATCTTTACATCAATTTGGGAATAAAGAAATTGGTAGCGTGAAATAAAGTGGATAATATTTTCATCATCTTTTTTCTTAAATCTCATCAAATCTGAAGGGTCATCTTAGGGGTCATATGCACTTAGAAATGGTTTATAAATGCCTCAAAAATTTCATTAAATGAATGAATTTAGTTGTTTGATAATGAGGAAAACCATTCTAAGGTTGTATCCTTTAAGGATGTAGGGAAAATATTAGCCAAGAGCTTATCCTCAACAATAGAGTCACTACGTAGGGCAGTGTAAGTGAAAACATGGTAAGAAGGATCTCCTTTCCCCCAATATTTCTCTAATCTAGGCACTTTTATACCTTGTGGCATCAACGTTCTCAAAATCTCCAAGGATAAGGGATTAATTTTGACATATTATGTAGGTTGGCCATTTTGATTTTGGTTTATAGCAGAAACCTATTTTTGTAGGGATGAAATAGTTTGCACAAGTTGATTTATGAGGGTGTAATTGGTTGTGTTTTGAGATAGAGGTGGATATGGTGGAGGTGTATATATGTTTGAGGAATCAGTGAAAAAATGCTTATGGTAGGTAAAGTGGTAGGAGATATGATGTGCGATGCCACAAAGGTACTAGGGATGTTAGTGTAAATAACCAAGGAATGACATTACTAGTAGGTTTCATTATTTTTGTAACTTGAGGGTTGGTATAGCTAGGTATAGAGGCAATTGTTTAGGGGGGAAGAATATGAATTCCTCCTTGGCTTCCAGTACATTATTCAAAGGTAAACCACAACTAGTGGTTGAGGTAAGATGTTTTCAAAAAATCTAAACCATGTTACGCACAAGGTCAACTCCATCTTCACTTTCAATCATGTGATGTATGTTATCTATGGTTGGGATAAAAGTGGTTGAAATTATCTTAGTACTTATTTAATTTTGTAGCTTTTCTAAGTTTTCTTGAATTTAGATTATGTTTTCTTGTAGAATACTAGCAACCATTATCTCAACACTTGTCACACTACTTGAAGGAAAAGAGGTGTTAAGGGTATGGTCCATACCTAGTGAACTAGTGTAAACACTAGTAGTGAAAGAGTTAGACAACACAAGATCCACAATGATTGTGCTATAGTAGGATGACATGAGTTTCAAACTTTGTCTCACCATAGTATTAGCAATAGGACACCAAGTAAGAAATCTCATACAAGGGACAATCAAGGAAATGCAAGATGCAATGAAATGAAAAAACATAAATTCTACAAACTAAAATAGAAAACTAACAACAACTGTAGAAACCAAAAATTGGTCTAGGCCTGCGAGCACCACTTTCGACATAATTTTCTACTATCCATGGTCATGATTAAATAACGTTAATTGGTTAATTACCTTTCTAACACATATTTCCTCTATTAATTAAATACCCCTTTTTAATTAATTCATTAATTCATAATAACCTTTATTCAACTTGATTAATTAAATAAATCATGTTTATTTAATTATGTTGCTAACTAATTAGTTCTTCCTTCTTAATTAAATAATTTATTATTTAATTACCCCCTTTATCATATTTCAACTATAATTAAATATTTATTATTTAATTATTTATTTAACCCCCTTTATCTATAATTAAATATTTATTATTTAATTTATTCAATTCCACCTTTACAACAGTCAAATTAAATAAATTATCTTTATTTATTTAATTAAATCTCTCATTTTCGAATGTTGAATTAAATTAACATTTAATTCATTTATTAATTATTTATGTCACATTATTCTATCATTCAGTTATCTAAGTCATTCACTCACCTTCTCACTCAAGATCTATTTTTAAATCCGCTAGTTATCTTCGAGTTTGATATCTAATCGTTTCTGCGAGAGGACTCTCTGTCACAACTAGTCAGTTAACTAGTTCTAACTCATGCGCTTGAATGCGTCTATTAATTAAATATCTTTATTTAACTAATTAATTCATGTATGCATTCAAATTCTTCATCTCTGAGTTCTAACTTTGTCTTTGACATTCAAAGTCTATTTCTTGTATTTTCGAAGACTCTTAACTGAAGATTAAATTATTTATTTAATCGAGAACTCGTGTTCTTTCTATTTTCGAACAGTCTTGACACAAGATTAAGTTATCATTCTAATTTAATATTTATCTTGCAATATTTTCTAACTCACATCGCATGACATTCATCAATCTCGTCCATCAATCTCTCTTTGAATTTGAGCCGATCGTTCGAAAACCCAGAATCTATAAAATGGTCTATCATTATCATTATTCCTCCTCCCAAAATCATACACTTTTGAGAAGAAACTTATCTTCTATATTTTGCTTAGACACTCGACGAAGTTATGCATGCATCAATATTGAAAATTCAAGGGAAAGAATACTAAAACAACAAAATGGAGAAGGACAATCAATATAATTCGGAGTAGACGCATATTCGGTGAGAGCTTTCCAATTAATTCATTTAGTTTATTATGTTTACTTATTCATTCTTTGTTGTTTTGATTTAGATTGTTTGTTAGTTTAGAATTGATCATTGTAATCTACGCAACTATTAACATTAATCTTCTAGAGAATCTAGGTCATACATTTGGTGAACCTGACATGAACATGCTTCAAATTTGCACATCTTTTTCATTTTTTTCATTTTTCATTTTTGCTGGTTATCGTACGGTACACCACATCTGTTCAAAAAAATGACACATCTATCCTCGCGCACCGCATCTGCTATATTCTGTGACACATCTACCTTCCTGCACCACATCCGTCGGTCAATAAATTGCTTTGCTTCCGACTGTTAACACAAACCACATCTGTGGCTCGAAACGCCGCATCTACCTGGTAATCATTTTTTCACTTTTTATTCATTTCCGTACATTCGGGTTTTCATTCTTGCTTTTTATGTTATTTCAATTTTTGCTAATGTTTGTTTACAGCTATGTTAAGGTGGATTAACTTAGTGTTTGCAGGACGAAACATAGAAGGCCATATAAAAACAAAAAATCCATCATTTTTTGCAG
Organism: Sequoiadendron giganteum; assembly: GCA_007115665.2. Lineage (NCBI taxonomy): Eukaryota > Viridiplantae > Streptophyta > Pinopsida > Cupressales > Cupressaceae > Sequoiadendron > Sequoiadendron giganteum. The sequence goes on from CM021102.1 coordinate 305,270,940, forward strand.
GATGAAAGTCATAGACACCAAAAAAACAAGCTACTGATCATTTTACATGCAGGACCTAATGAATTTGTCAATTTTATTTTCGTAAGCTTTTTGTTTGGTAGTTAGATAATTGTCGTTTGGATTAAAAAGAATCAGTGTCTACTTTGTTTGGTGCAAAATCATGTTTATGTCACCCTTTACAATTCAGTATATTGAAGTATCCTCTCCCCTTGTGCAATCATGTGATCCTGGGTTTAAGAGAAACAGTTACTAACTCTGGAACTTGGGCCTGTCTTGGTGGGAAAAAGTACTCACCCCAAGATGACTGAGAGTGGTAACATGCTAAAGCCAAGCGACTTCCACCCGGTATATAAAAAATGGATTTTCGGAGAAAGCCCAGAAATCACGCTCACTACTCCGATGAAAAGGGCAGAAATGGTCTCTCGTCGAGATGAATAGTGCCCTATGAACAAAAAGCCCTTACTAAAAACCATGTTGTAGTTTTGCCAAAATCCTACCTATTTGTTGGTGCAGCAGGTTCGGACCTGTGAAGTCATCTTACATTCTTACGGTTCATGTGTGGACATGAGATGTATGCCATGGGAGTTTCATGGGTACAGTATCTTGACTGCCCCGTATAAGTGAGTGTCGTGGAGGGGAGCCAGTGGGGTCAAGCTACTAGTCATCCGCCTTGAATATGCATAGCTAGAAAAATGCAAGTAAGAACTCAACAAGTATTGTCCACAAAGCCTAGGTTGTAAATGTTTTTGGTCTTAACAGTTCTATCATCACAAACTGAAAATACATTGATTTATGTGCTTGTTTTTGTTGTATTCATCAAAACACTTGATCAACAAAATGGAGTCAGTCAGAAAAAAAATCTTTAAAAAAATGCAACTGTCAAATTGAGTCGCAACTATCAATTTTAACACCGCATCTATCCTAGCGAGTCACAGTTGTTAGGGGAAACACCACATGTGTCTGTGAAAAAATTCCACTTTTACACAGTCCAAGTATTACAAACCGCAACTGTCAAACTTTGAGTCGCATGTGTATAAATGAGCCACATCTGTCATTGGAAACGCCACATGTGTCTGTCAAAAAGTTTGCTTTTACAGTCTAAGTATTACGAGCCACAACTCTCAAAATTTAAGTCGCATGTGTCTATGCAAGCTACATTTGTTAAAGGAAAAACCGCATGTGTCTGTCAACAAGTTTAAATTCACAGAGTTTTTATTCCGAGTCGTAACTGTTACCATGAGCCACATCTGCCAAAACATAAACCGTATCTGTCACAAGTCCAAATCACCAGTCGACATTCAAAACCAGATTTTAGTCAAATCACCGCATGCACATTGGTAAACCGCATCTATCAAAATTAGAACTGCAACTGATAGGTGAACCGCATTTGACTGTTAATAGAAAACTTAGAAAACTACAAATTGAGTCTGAAACATAACTGTCATTTTCCCTTCTGTTTCTTAAGAAATACCTTGGATAGAAATTGAAGATTTTTCTCAAAAAACCTTGCATCATTAGGTGTCATATACGTCTTAGTCACATTCAACGTCTTAGTCATTGTCATCCTAAGTTGCATGCATATAGATACTTTGTAGGAAATTGCATATCGTTGAATAGATAACTTTCCTCGTCATTGGATGCGTTCATGTTCCAATTTGTCACAATCATTGAACCTAGTCACTTTAGTCCTATTACTGAACCTTTCCAGCTCAACAGTCTAGTTTGGGAAATTCATCTTGTCAACTGTCTTTGTCCTACAATCAGGTTCCTTGGTCAAAATTGGTGCAGGAGCACTTGTTTGATTTCCTGACTCCATGAGGCCATTTGTAAATAGTTGCTCTATTTTATGTATTGGATCTTATAATAAGGTTTATAAAACTATTTTATAGGTGTTTGAGTCTTAGGAATTAATATTTGAAGTCATTTGTCAAATAATGTTTAAAGTTGTTCCATATTGTAAAAATTGTAAAAGTTGCTCAAGAAAGTTGTCAAGCAACTTGTCAAAAGTCTCATTAAGGTGTTTTGTCAAAAAACTAACTAAAAGGTGGTTGAAAATAGTTGGTTTTGGTTGTAAATTTATAAGTACACCCTCCAAAACTAGAATTGGAGAGGTTATAGACATTATTTGTGAAGTTTGATAAATGGCAACCTCAAGTTTGGTGTGCATTTTCTGGTTTTTACATTATTTCCAGGTTGAAGTTGTGGTTTTTACGGCCAGGTATGCACTCAAATAATGGATTATCATATATGGATGGAAATATATCTATTTCTAGTTTCCAATTATTTTTGTCTCATTGAATTTTATTGAGTTTTGTGGGAGATACGATTATTTTGGTGAGACTGCCTATTTTAACAATATTGTGCAGAATTTACAGTCCGAAAGAATGTGATGGTACGGATTTTAAAGTATATATTTTGGGTCTGAAACGAAGTTTATGTTGTTCCTATATGAATCTACTTTCATTTTCTTCAAGTCTCATCAAATTTTATTAAGATTTGAATAAGTTATGATCATTTTAGTGAGGGCAGGTCTAAACCCTATCTAGGGTTTGCAGTTTTGGGGAAAATGAAATAGTTTTCTTTTGGGCTACCATGGTTATGTTTCCAATGTGACATAGAATGAATAATAGAATGTTTTATACAAATATTGATTTGGATTAATTTTGAAGGATTGTGAGATATGTTGTTGAATCCTCCTAACTCTGCATCAAAAATCAAATTCTTGCACGCATTTATTTCATAGGAGGTAGGTTATACCAAATTTAGAATCATTTACCATCATAGTCTACTTGAGATTTTTCATATTGTCCATCCTACCATACGTCATCTTAGTATACATATTTTTAGAAATCATTTTAGCAACATCCTTTATTGTTAGAAAAATCCAAAAAACATAGACATAGGACATATAAGTTTTTAGACATAGTCTGCATTACCCCATTTTGAGTAAATTTTTCATGGTCGAAACAAGGTCTCAAAAGAAACAAAAAGCAATGTTCGACCCTACCAAATTTTTCAATCCTTTCGCAAATCAACCATCAGGGAAAGAAAGACCACATAGACCTTTTCTTGAAAAACATGTCACTAGGGACACACATGGAAAAATTTACATTGAAGACATACACACCATCATACAAGATCTTGAATCATCATCCTTCATGAATGAGTGTTTGTCAAATGATCCCCAATGCTATCTAGCAAAATTTCTAGTAGAAGGTGCCACACTACCATCAAGATTTGATATTCATACTTTAAAAACACCGTCTACTCAACAAATACAAACTGTGACATCAAGTGTTTCTATTCCCCAAATCACCACAGCAATACCAACTGGTATACCAACTCAAACATCATCAATTATGAACCCAACCCCTTTCAACATAACACAAGGTTTACGATTTACTGCGGGAGCAACTTCATCCAACCCCTTCGGGACCAACACGATTGGTAAGAGATCCAAAGTTGGCATGAATATTCCTATACCAAATCAAAACACACAGACAAGAAATATTCCCTATCCAAATCAGAACAAGCAAACTGGAAATATTCCCAATCCAAATCAGAACATACAGACAGGATATTTTCCCAATCCAAATCAAAACATTCAAACAAGGAAGATTCCTATACCAAATTAGAATATTCAAATAGGAAATATCCCCAATCTGAATTAGAACATCCTAATGAGATATATTCCCTCACCAAATCACAACCCATCACAAAACATGACATTTCAAAATATCTACATTGATCCAAAAAATGCCAACAACATGTCCTTGATGCAAGTAGATGTCCTCCAAAACCAAAAGCAAACTCTTCAACAACAGATGGACAACATGTCTATGTTAGGAAAATGAACTATCTCAGTGCAAGATCTATGTCCATGTCCATTCGACAAAGCGCTCTATATAACACCTTTCCCCCATGGATACATTATACCAAATTTTCCTAAGTAGAATGGGAGGAAGAATCCTTTGGAACACATTAGATAATTTTCAATGGCATGCATGGACATATCATATGACCCCACATACTTGATGAGACTATTTCTGCGAACCCTTATAGGGATAGCACTGGAATGGTTTTCTAAATTACCATATGGTATACGATTGTGGGGTGAATTAGCTGAGAATTTTGTCGAACACTTTGATTTTAACATAGAAAATGAAGTATCAATAGCAACCTTGTGCCACACGACACAAGAAGATAGTGAAAATTTCACCACTTTCTTCCAGAGATTGAGAAGTCTAGCTAGTAAATGTCCTGGTGAAATACCCAGAAATAGAAGGTCACGATATTCCTTGAAAACATCAATCCAAAACTAAGAGGTGACTTATGAGTACATTGTTGTACTTCATTCCTAGACTTGGTACAAAAGGGCATCATCCTTGAAGAAGGCCTTATCGACAAAGGAGAAATAAAAGTACCAGGCAGAAACCCAGTTGCCCAACATCAAAACACACCAAACGATAGAAACAAATTCTGGTCTAGAAAAAAAAATGTTACGAATGACGACATTGTTGATGCTAAAACCATACATATGGGACCAGTTATCACACTTAGAGGTTACAACCAAGATCCAAACATGATGAATAGTCCAGATCAAACACCCAATTATGTCCAAAATTCACAACAACAACGATCACAAAGGATATTTCCTACATGTGAATTTACCCCTTTAGGACAACCAATCGAGACAGTTTCCAAAGAGTTGATTAAATGTAATCTCATTAAACCTTTGGAATCATGAGAATATGATCCTGGATAGTTTAAAAATTCATGGTGGGATGACAACTCCTATTGCGATTATCATCGCACAAAGGAACACAACCTACAACAATGTCGAAAGCTAAAGAATATTATACAAGACTTTGTTGAAAAAGGAACCATAGAGGTCAATGGCAGAAAAAATACCAAGAATAGTTATCATAAATTCTTCACAAACCCATTACATGATCACACGAAGGGAAAAGCCTCTAGTTCGGGAATCGAGAATAATCCATCAGCTAATTATACCAATACCAAGTATGACTATGGTAAAGGAACGATCATAAATCACCTCCGAGCTAAAAATGATAACATCAATACCATCATCATTAAGAAGCATCTAGAATGTGTTGTAAACACACGCAAAACTAAGATAACTATTCCAGGTCCTTCTTTTGAGCCGCCTATGCAAAATTCCAAGTTCAAGTACAACCTCCTTGATCAACTGGGCAAAACCCCCGCACAAATATCCATTTTGGAACTATTGACTTTGTCACCTGAGCATCAAGCCATTCTTGACAAAGCTTTACAGAACACAACTATTCTTACAGACTTAGATGTCAATCATTTCGAATAAATGGTGGGATATTTAACCAACTCGAATCATGCCACATTTTCCCAACAAGATTACTCAACCAAAAAGTCTGATCATAATGACCCATTACATCTTGAAGTCCTAGTCCATCAAACCAAAGTCAGACGAGTCTTGGTAGATGGAGGAGCAAGTTTGAACCTGTGTACCCTAAAATTGGTTAAGGCATTAGGATTCTCAGAAGAATTCATAGACACCTCTAAGAGTATAGTCATCAAGGCTTACAATGATGAGGAAAGATCATCCAAAGGAGTTATCACACTCCCTATCAGAATTGGCCCAATGATTATGAACACTAGCTTCCAAGTCTTGGATCTCACTCTTCCATACAACTTGTTATTAGGTAGACCTTGGATAGACGCAATGAAATCTTTATCATCAACATATCATCAATGCCTTAAATACCCCTATAATGGGACTGAGATCATGATTGATGATGATCCATATCCTTTTCAATATTGTACAAGCCTAAGGGAAATTCCACAACGATAGGTACCAATTAACCAAGAAGCTTTATCATCCACTTTATCCCTAGACATTGACCCATCGCATCTTACTAAGTCCATTTCTTTCAAACCACCATCATCCACTCCTAAGGTCGAGATCCAAGACTAGGGTTGTGGAGAATATTACATAAAGGCATCATACTATGTCAGTCAACTGGTTCCACCTAAGGCATATGGCTTACCCATGGCAGATAGAAGATAGTCAGTAGTCACATTCCGTGTTCCCCCTATAATGACATTGACCAAATGGGGAGAGTTAAGTGAAGAAATTGTGGATCAAGGTGATATTACCTTCTGGTTATATCAAGAAGACAATGAATACCCCTTGCCGTCTATTCAAATAGCTAAGGACCAATATGGAAAAGGTTTTAAGATAATTTAAAATGAAGGCTATGACAAGCATAGTGGGTTAGGACTACATCAAAATGGAAGGACAAAACTGATCACTATCTCACCACGACCGAAATACCTACCACTACGGTTTCAACCGCTTAGAATTGGGTTTCCTAGTACTTCGTCACCATTTCAAGAGGAAGTGAGTGCTTGTGCAGACATCGAGATATCTCATGAACCACTTCCCCCAGTTCACGATTAATCTCCCGACTCAAGCGATTGTGAGTGGGATTCCCTTTCCTCTACCAGTACCATGAACATAGATGCTCTATTTGGAGAATTGGACCTAAAGATAAAACCTGTAACAAAACCATCTAGTCCCTATCATAGGAAGCCCTTGTCCAAAGAAGAATGGCATAAGAACTATTATTGGGAAACCCTTGATCATGCATCTTGGGCACCTGACAAACCATCTTCCGACAACTCAGCCCTTATAGGAGTCCCACAACAGTGTATACCTACCCATAGGAAAAATGACAAGAAGGAGTTAGTCCAAAACTTTTGTGACCATGTCAACCATTCTACATTCACCTTGTCAGCTTCCAACTTTAATAAATCTGATTATGACATGCCTCTCATATATCCCAAACTTATTGACTGGGTTCAAAAAGGTACACCCATCATAGACACATTCGAGAATGACGAAGCAATCGCTGAGTTCATGGGACTTCGAGAAGGCATACCAAGAGGGGATCATAAAGCTGGTTTTACCATAGACTTGGATGACAAAGCATATTTTGGGGAGTCTATTTACACATCTAGTCACAAAAATAAAAATAAAAATAAAAATGATGAAAATGAGAAAAATGACAAGTCCCTAGGTGAAAACCAAAAGGCACCTTTGGATGAAGAAATAGTCAAAATAAAGGACGTATCCAAGGGTGAAAACCTCTATTTAGGAACCCAAGGATAGAGGTTTAAATATTCTCTCCATTGAACAGGAAAAGTCACCAATGCTAGTAGAAGATTCTATTTAAGTCAACATAAATACAGAAGAAAACCCTCGACACATATACTTTGCAGCATCATTGACAAAGGTAGAACAACCTGAGTTTAAGGACTTCTTTGCAAAGAGACAGATAAAATTTTCATGGTCATATGCTAACATGCCTAGGCTAGATCCAGACCTAATATTGCACCATCTACCATTGCAGCCAGGTATTAAGCCAGTCAAACAAAAGTTAAGGAAAATGCATCTGCATATTGCTTTGTTGGTCAAGGCAGAACTTAAGAAACTCTTGGATGTTGGATTTATAAGAACTATAGACTATACAAAATGGATTTCAAATCTTGTGCTAGTGACTAAACGAACTGGGGGCATCTGTATTTGTACAGACTTTAGAGACATCAACAAGGCATGTCCTAAGGATGACTTCCCTTTGCCGAACATAGACATCATAATAGATCTTATAGCATGATACAAGATGCTATCCCTTATGGATGGTTTCGCTGGATATAACCAAATCAAAATCATAGCTGAAGACCAACACAAGATGGCTTTCATGTGTCCATGGGGCACATAATGTTGGAATGTTATGCCTTTTGGGCTTAAGAACGCATGAGCTAACTATCAACGGGAAATAACTACAATTTTCCATGACTTTATACATACTCTCACAGAAGATCATGTAGATAACATTATAGCTAAATCAGAAAGAAATGGCAGGTCATTTGGAGGTTCTAGACAAGATATTCTAGAGGCTAGAGAATTACAACGTCAGGTTGAATCCAAAGAAATGTGTCTTTGGAGTGAAATCAGGCAAACTCCTAGGGTATATCATTTCCAGAAGAGGCATTGAAGTAGATCCAGAGAAAGTAAGAGCTATCATAGAAATTCCTCCTCCAGTCAGCATTGGTCAACTAAGAACACTACTAGGAAGATTACAGTCCATCAGGAATTTCATTGTACAATTGGCAGACAAAATACATCCATTTCAACATTTACTCAACAAAGGAGTACCATTTGTGTGGACACCTAAATGGTAGCACGATTTCCAACAAATCAAGGATTACTTGCTCACTCCACTAGTCTTAATGCCACCTATAGATGGAAAACCATTGATATGATACATTTCAACAACCCAGTGAGAATTAGGAGCTCTTCTCGCACAAAACGATGATCAAGGTCGTGAGAGAGAAGTGTATTACATCATTCGTACCTTGGTAGGATATGAATTAAACTACAACAACATAGAATGTTCCTATATTGCGGTATTCTTTGCTACTCAAAAACTTTGGCACTATATGCTCAATCGCTAAACAATGTTGGTGGCAAAGATTGATCCCCTCAAATATCTCCTAAGTGAGGAAGCATTAACATGTCGATTGGCTAAATGGGTTATGATACTTAGTGAGTATGACATCCAATATGTGGAAAGGAATGATATAAAAGGACAGGTGATTGTAGATCAGTTAGCAGATGCACCCATTAAGGCAGGTCATCCTTTACTAGCGGATTTTCCTGATGAATTTATCTTCAACATTGACACTAGAACTGAATGAAAATTATACTTTAATGGGTCACATACAAATCGGGGTTCAGGAGTAGGTATCCTATTTGTTACACCTCAAGGAGATACCATTCCTAAATCATTCAGGATTTCTTTCCCTTGCACCAATAACATAGCAGAGTGTGAAGCCTTAGTGACAGGATTAAAAATGGAAGCTCAGTAGAAGATTAAGTGTCTACATGTTTTTGGCGATTCTCAACTTGTAGTCCGGCAAGTAAATGATGATTATGAGACTAAGGATGATAAAATTTCCCCCTACAAGTGCATGGCCGACAGTTTCAAGCAATAATTTGATGACATTACCTTTAAAAAAACACCATGTATTCAGAACAAGGCTGCAGATACTATGGAAATAGTGGGTTCCTTATTGGATATTCCGAGCAATGTTCCTAAGTTTGAGGTTTTGGTTGAACAACTGTTGGTCCCTGCCTATGATGTCCGTGATTCTGCGATGGTGTGTATGATTGTTGGTCCTACTTCCCCTTGGTATGAAGACATATTCGATTATCTAACTGACCAAACCTTACCTCTAGACCTTTCAAATAACCAACGCATAACCTTTATCTGTAAGTAAGATAAGTACACCATCATTAGAGATACCCTGTATAGAAGTACCTTAGATAATGCCCTGATGAGATTTATCGATGCTGAAGAAGCACAAATAATTTTGCGTGCGATACACGAGGGTATATGTGGATCCCATTCGAGTGGTCCTACTTTAGCCGATAAGATTATGAGATTAGGTTATTATTGGCCTACAATGGAGAAAAACTCATATATATTTGTAAAGAAATGTAGACAGTGTCAGATACACAAAAGATTTGATAAGAGCACCAACACAGGAGCTTCGTCTGATTACATCACCATGGCCTTTTGCCCAATGGGGACTTGACCTCATAGGTAAGATAGACCCTCCATCATCCAATGGCCATAAATTCATCATAAACGCAATTGAATACTTCACCAAATGGATCGAAGCTATTCCCATGACCTACATCACTGACACACAAATATCCAAGTTTATCTTAAACTATATCATTTGTCAGTATGGTGTAACCCAGTCCATTATTACAGACAATGGCTGCCCATTGAAAAACCAAGAAGTATGCCATCTATGTTAAGAGTTCCATATCAAACATCATTTTTCCACCCCATATTACCCACAAGGTAATGGCCAAGCCGAGGAATCTAATAAAACCATGTTAGAATCCTAAAGAAGACTATCAATGCTGCTGGTTATGACTAACACCTACAGCTAAATCCTACCTTATGGGATTATTGCACAACCATCCGTACTCCCATTGGTGCCACTCCATACTCCCTAATATTCAGATCCAAAGATATCTTACCTATTGAGGTTGAAATTCCTTCCTTGAGGGTATCCTTGAAAGGTCACATTGACGATGAAGAATACCGTGTATCCAGATTACAAGAGCTAGAATTACTAGATGAGCAAAGACAGAAAGCACAAGACCATTTGCAAGCATATCAAAATCATCTTCGTTGAATCTACAATAGGAAAGTTCTAAATAGACACTTTGACATTGGTGACTTAGTTTTAATGGAGAATCCCAAGAATCAAGCTGAATGAGAAAAACCAGGTAAGTTCGAACCTAACTGATTAGGGCCTTATATTGTCACAAAAGCTTTTGGGTTAGGAGCGTACCAACTCTCTACTCCTAAAGGAGAGCCAATTTTTTCACAAATCAACAGTCTGCATCTGAAGAGGTTCTATGCGTAGCTTTTGAGAATCTGTTTCTTAATCTAGAAAATACAAAAAAAATGGTTACCTTGATGAAAACCTGGCAAACCTGTGTCTTTGTAACACCAAAAAATTTGGAAAATCAACAAAAAAGTAAAGAGAAATAATCCATCCAATAGTGAAAACCGCTTCGGTGGCACTATGGATAAGTACCATGGTGAAAACCTGGCAAATAGGTGCCATGTGTAGTCAAACTCGCTCTTTCATCTACCATCATTCCAATCAGACTTTTTCACCATCCCTCATAATAAATGGTTGTCCTATCCATTGCTTGGAACAATCGACATCTAACGTCCATTCAGTCGCACTCCCACTCCATCTTACATGTCTTATTCCTGACTGGGGGAAAATACTTGTTCTGTGCCATGACATCTTGTACATAGCTTTACACCATCGAAAAATGTCCTAAAAAAAATCTAAAAAAATTAGAAAACTTAAAAAACACAAAAAAATCAAAACATGTGAGAAAATCCCCAAAAATAGAGTCAAGTCAGTCATGTCAAGTTAGTTATGTCAATTTAGTTGTAGACATAGTCGAACTACATTTGCTCTCCGATTGGGACATAGGCAAGGCCATCAGTCGATGTGCCCCCAAGGCATTAGGTTTGTCTGTCTAGGTTTGTCATGTATCACACACATTTAAATCATGACTCTTTTCACGTTCAAATTCATTGGTCATGTCGAACTATGAGGTCTTTGCATGTACAATGTAGGCAAGGCTAATCAATTGATGAGCTCCCCAGACCACACTAGGTCAGTCCAGTAGGGTTTATCACAATTCACTATCACACACATTGCATATCATTCACTTAGATGCATGTCTTTAGCTGCACTAGGTCTGTACTTTAGGGAATCATCTCAGAGTCATACACTATCAATACACACACACACTTTTAATCAGTCAACAAATCAAAACAAGTCATGCATCAACAAGGCAACATCTCAAAACAATCATCAAGTCAATATAAAACACATTGTCAAAGTGATCAACCTATGTCTTAGCAAGATATGTCTTTCTTGTCAACAGGCGTCATCTAATTGTCATAGCCTCATGTAGCTTGTCGCATCAATGTCATGAGGCTCCAACATCTTATATGACATGTGTCTTTTATGAAACTAGGCTTTGTCATGCCTTATACAGATAGTCACGAAGTCAAAACCAGACTCGACATCTTCTGCAGTATGTGTCATCCCTCACATTATGCTATGCCAAACATCAAACAATCAAACAATCCCACAAGATCAAGTTTTGGCGAATACTTGTATTTGGCTTTATGACTTTATATCTTATTTTGTCTTATCTTTTTATCAATTTGTGAATTTAGTCCGGTTACTAGCTTTCTCAAGGATGCCCCTTGAAGAATTTAGAGAAGCAAGGATGTCTCAAGACTCTTTTTCTTTGGCTGTTGTCTGTCAACTATCTGTTTAACATTGTTTTTTGAGTCATGTTACTAGTTTCCTTAAGGATGTCCTATTAAGGATTTAGAGGAGCAATGACGTCTCATGACTCGTCTTTTATTTGTTTGTTGTGTGTGGTTTGTCTCGACAAAATTACTAGGGCAATTTTGTCCTTAGTATGAGTTAAGACACTCCTTGTCTACAACTATCTATCTTTCACAGATGGATGACTTTGTACACGATGGTCTATCTCATATCATGGTGTGTACTATCCATTTGTGTCATGTCCCACCCAATGATGATAAAAAATGCAAGCTTAGCGTATATGGAAAAATATCAAAGATTATATGTTTTCTCAATCAATCAAATGTAATTGTTTCTTACTAACATTCTGAAATCATCCATGCTACCATTTCTTCTTTTTTGCATCTTCACCACCATTATCTATCCATTTCGAGAGCACACTCATGTTATTTAAACCCACCTGTTCTCTCAAGGGGGCATACCAATACCTCCTCGTCATCGTTCCTCACCTTACTTTCACTGGGGTATATCTTTTTTTTAATTTCTTTGACACAACGCTGTAACAACATTGTATCAAAGAGGGGCAAACTGTAGACAATGAAAATTGGTCTAGGCCTGCGAGCACCACTTTCGACATAATTTTCTATTATCCATGGTCATGATTAAATAATCTTAATTATTTAATTACCTTTCTAACACATATTTCCTCTATTAATTAAATACCCCTTTTTAATTAATTCATTAATTCATAATAACCTTTATTCAACTTGATTAATTAAATAAATCATGTTTATTTAATTATGTCGCTAACTAAATAATTCTTCCTTCTTAATTAAATAATTTATTATTTAATTACCCCCTTTGTCATATTTCAACTATAATTAAATATTTATTATTTAATTTATTCAATTCCACCTTTACAACAGTCAAATTAAATAAATTATCTTTATTTATTTAATTAAATCTCTCATTTTCGAATGTTGAATTAAATTAACATTTAATTCATTTATTAATTATTTATGTCACATTCTTCTATCAATCAGTTATATAAGTCATTCACTCACCTTCTCACTCAAGATCTATTTTTAAATCCGCCAGTTATCTCCGAGTTCGATATCTAATCGTTTCTGCTAGAGGACTCTCTGGCACAACTAGTCAGTTAACTAGTTCTAACTCATGTGCATGAATGTGTCTATTAATTAAATATCTTTATTTAATTAATTAATTCATGTATGCATTCAAATTCTTCATCTTCGAGTTCTAACTTTGTCTTTGACATTCAAAGTCTATTTCTTCTATTTTTTGAAGACTCTTAACTGAAGATTAAATTGTTTATTTAATCAAGAACTCATGTTCTTTCTATTTTCGAACAGTCTTGACACAAGATTAAGTTATAATTCTAATTTAATCTTTATCTTGCAGTATTTTCTAACTCACATTCTATCTAACACAAAACTCACATCGCATGACATTCATCAATATCATTCGTCGATCTCTCTCTCAATCTGAGTCAATCATTCGAAAACCCAAAATCTATAAAATGGCCTATCATTATCATTATTCCTCCTCCTAAAATCATACACTTTTGAGAAGAAACTTATCTTCGATATTTTTCTTAGACACTCGACAAAGTTATGCTTGCATCAATACTAAAAATCTAAGGGCAAGAATACTGAAACAACAAAATGGAGAAGGACAATCAAGATAATTTGATGGAGTAGACACATATTCGGTGAGAGATTTCCAATTAATTAATTAATTTTATTATTTTTAATTATTTGTTCTTTTTTGTTTTGATTTAGATTTTTTTTTAGTTTAGAAATGATGATTGTAATCTTTGCAGCTATTAGCTTCAATCTTCTAGAAAATCTAGGTCATACAACAACAAACAACACAGACATAGATTTTTCAATGCTGAAAAATATAGTTTGTAATCTAAAATGGGACTAAATCACCTAGAGGGGAATATGAGTCTTAATCAAGGTTTTTCAGAGGTTTAAATGTTGAATAAAAGTCAGCACAAAATACCCAAAAATTGGGTAAAACCACCTATATTGGGGATAAATCGCCTAGAGGGGCGTATGAATTCTAGATTAGGGTTTTTGCACCATTTTTAGAAAATTCTATGTAAATGTTTTCTTTTTGGTTTGTATGATTTATAGACTAAGTGAAAATGTAGATTTTAACTCAATTGCAATGATGTAAGAGACAAAAATGCAACCTATATGCACTTTCCTTAATGCAATATTTAGAAACCCTAGATGCAATTTAACAGGAAAATCCTAATGCAAGCTAGATCTAAGATTATGATGCACTCCAAATCAGAATTAAGATGTTCTAAATGTAGGTTCACCAAAATGAAACAACAAAAATAGGGTGGGCTTCCGATCTTTTAGGAGATAGGGTTCCTATTTCACACTCTTGTTTCACTCAAGGAAACCCTAGAGATCTCAATCCAAGGATGGAATCAGGGAAAGAGATCTATTAAAGGTTGTCATAGGGTATAATTAAAATCTAAAAATAGGTTCACCACCAAGCTAGGGATTGGAAAGAATAGTAGCATGAAAGACCTAATTATGAAACTCAATGATATACAAGACTATAATAAATGACCTAGAAATGAAACAAATGCAGAACAACAAGTTGAGAAAAAATAGAGGTGCACCTGGAAACTTGAATGTTCTTAGAAAAAGCTTTGAAACTTTGAAAATGTTGATTTTAGGGAACATTGGGACTCATACACTAGGCTGGGTGATTTAGTCCCAAATTAGGGTTTGTGGGCAACAACATAAATACGATAGAGACAAGTCTAGAACACTTGAAAATTGGAGAACCCATTGTACTAAGACTCATATGCCAAAAGTGGCATATCAATCCTACCTGCCTTTTAAAAAAGTTAAAGTCTGAATTTTCTCTTCAATCTCTGTTATGTCTTCTCAACTTGATTTCCAAATCTGAATTGCCGAGTTCTTCTCTGTAGATGTCTTTTAATAATCTTCTAAACAAGGTGACAACTTAAGAAACTTTACAACTTGAACAATTATTTCCAATCTTTCTCCTTAGAGGATCTTCAACCTAGATCTAAAAATCGTGCACTAAAGAGAGGGAAAACTATTGTTTTGTTATTGGAAAGGGGTTTTCCTTGGTCAAACCTTGTTTTGGTAATCAAACCTTGTAATGAAATGAAATGAAAAGGATGAATGACTAATGAACAAAAATATATGTTGTAACTCACTAATCCACAGATATAAAGTTGTGCAAACATCTATGAAGTGGCTCTAATGGACGTAGATCTTGACTCTTGCTTAAATATTGTAGATATTGACTTGAATGCTTTCTTGAATGATGAAACCCTACATTACAAATTTTATCTCAAAAAAAAATATCATGCATGATAAATTTTCATGATGCTTGATAATCAACTCTTGAATGCTCTTGTATGCTGTTGTAGACTCTTGAATTCTCTTGTGATCTGCAATTTTCTAGAGCACATGAATACTTGAAAGCTTAGGAGAAAATAAGTGAAAATACCTTGTATTTATACTTGTTTATGCCAAATTTTCTAAAATTAAAATACTACAAGCTCACATCATATCTAGGAGAATAAAATCCCACCAATAATTTGAATTTAATTTAGCTCTAATCTAAGTAGGAATCATACACCAGAAGTGGTGTATGAGTCCCATTAGGCTAAGCTTAGGACACATTTTTCAAGAAATGATTAGATTCATGTGAAATCTAGATCGGGGCCCAAAAACTTAGGTGGGACCAATACACCCAAGGTGGTGTATGAGTCCAAAATCACTAAATCTAGGCCATACAATCCGAAAACACTTAAATTATGATTGGATGCTAGTTTATGTCAGGATTATCGTCAAAAAGATGCATTAATTAAGGCTTGTGGATGCAAAATAAGGCCAAATAAGGCATAAAGAAGCCCAATTAATAATGAAAACCCTTGATGAATGTGAAAATGTAATACAACACTTTACAATACCTTAAATAAGACAAAATTAAATATATTTAGTTTCCAAGGGACCAAGACCTAATTTGAATGTGTTAAACACATTACAACACTAGATCAAGGCAACATTATGCTTAATTTAATAAGGAAGGCCTAAACATGCACAAAAAAGTAGAGGGATACTTTTTTTCTTGCCACAACGGGTTTATGACTTTTCTTGAGGGTCATTTTTCTTGGTTTGAGTCTATTTTTTATGATCTAGCTATGGGTGGGATTCCTATGCCTAGATCCTTTTTTGATGTTTTGAAAAGTAAAAAGGTGGAGTTGGGCTTTGTTGTACTTTGTAAATAGGTACCTATAACTTGTACTAGATTTAATGCTTCTCTTATGATTTCCATTGGGAAGGAACTGAATGATAGTATTGAGTTCTTCTCTATGAAGGGCTTGATCTATAGATTTTGTAGAATATGGCCTTGTATTCATGACTTGTATCATTAGATTTTTGGAACATTGGAAACCTTCAGTGGAGGGTAATATTGAGAGTTACCTTTCTGCTAGAGGATTTTTTATTGTTTTTGTGGTTCTTCTAAGGATATGAAGGTTGTTTTATGTAATTGTTTATGGGAATATAATTATTACCCTCTTTTGATTCAACCCTAGACTCCTTTGTTTAACCCTTTGAAGAAATCTATTGATATTCTTCTCTTTTGGGTGAGATTTCCTTATCTTCCCTTATAGTTCTAGTGGTCCTTTGCTTATGATGCCATTGGCAATGTTCTTGGTAGGTTCTTGAAATTAGATATTTATTTAAAAAAAAAATTCCACACCTCTTATGCATGGATTTTAGTGGAGGTTTATTTATAAATAGAATAACCTAGAGAGGTTGTGCTACAAGTTAATGACTGGACTTGGTCTCAATGTGTGAATTATGAGGGAATCCATTTTTATTACTCAGAAACTGTGTCACTTATAAACATTTTTTTGATGCTACAAGATCATGTAGGTCCCCTCTACAATAACCTCTCTCAATTTTGTATAGCTCAGAGGCTTTTTCTCATGTTGTTGAGTTTTTCGTTGATGGAAAATGGGTCAAATGCGTGCAGTGTAAAGTTGTAAGTAAATGTAACTTTCATTCAGTTCGACATGAAACTAAAATAACTATTTCAATGTATCTAGAGGGGTAGATTTATGCTAGGCATGGTCCTATTTCACACTAAAACATGCGAGAACAGTCTAAGCTACATTGTCCCAAAAAAGTCTCTTAAGAGACCAAAGTGCAAAGGGGAAATTTTTTTCATGAGTGTCTACTCAAAAATTGTGTTAAAAATATTTTTCCTGATTCTATAGGATCATGTAGGGCCCCTATATAATAACCTCTCTTTTTTTTGAATATCTCTGAGTTTCGTTCTTGTGGTGTTGAGTTTTTAGTTGATGGAAAACGGGTCAAATGCATGCAATATAAAGTTACAAGGTGGTGTAAACTTCATTGTTTTTTTCATATGACCAAACTGACTATTCCAACACATCCATATGGGTGGGTTTATACTAGGAAAGGACCAATTTCACACCCAAACATGCCAAAATAGTTTGAGCTATATTGTATCAACAAAGTTTCTGAAGATACTAAAGTGCAAAAGAGCATAAATCTTTGATGAGATATTACTTAGAAATTGTGTCACTTAGAAAAAACCCATCTAAGGCTACGAGATCATGAAGGTAATATCTACAATAACCTCTCTTAGTTTTTATATCTCAGAGGTGTTTAACCACGGTGTCGAGTTTTCAGTTGATGGAAAAAGTGTTAGATGCATGCAATGTAAAGTTGTAAGGTGGTGTAACTTTCATTTTGTTCATTGCGTGACCAAACCGACCATTCCAATGTCTGAGGGGGTAGGTTGACACTAGGCAAGGTCCTATTTCACACCCCAACATGTTGAAACAATCTGAGCTACATTGGACCAGTGAAGTCTCTTAAGACACCAAAGTGAAAAAGGGTAAAAGACTTGGATGAGATTTTACTTAGAAACCATGTCACTTATAAACATTCCATTTAAGGCTGCAAGATCATGTAGGGACCCTCTATAATAGCCTCTTTTTATTTTTCATATCTCAAAGGTGTTTTCCCATAGTCAAAGTTTTGTTGATGCTCCAAAAACCATTAGATGCATGTAGTGTAAAGTTGCAAGGTAGGCTACTTTTTGTTTTCTTCTTCATGGGGCCAAACTGTTAGTGAAAACATGTCTAGTTGGGCACATTAACACTAGGCATGGTCATTGGACTTCATTATAAAAGGGTCATAGTCTTTCCTACTTGAAGGGTCACAACTTTCCACCTAAGGTTGTATTCTTAATTGAACTCTTCAAGGATGTTATGGATGTCTTTCTCAATGATAAATTTCTCTCCCTTTTATTTTAGTGCTTATCAACCTATAAAGAAAATTGACAAACAACATTTTAAATACACATGGAGTAATCTTGTTAAAGATACATCCAGTCATGAAGCAAAAAAAATATATACATGTAGTGCAGAAAAATGTATCCCTTTACATTTTCACACTTCTTTGGGTCCTCCCTATTAAAATTGATCTTATTTATGCCTTAGTTGGTCATATTTTGCATCCATGAGCCTAGTTAAATGCATTTTTCTAAGGATAATATTGACATGTAATAAATTTCATATCATAATTTAGTATTTTTGTCTATCTGTTCCCTATTTAGGGATCTAGGACCCATACGTTGATCTAGGCATATGGGTCTTGCCTAGTTCTCGAGCCCTAATTGCAAATGTCACATTGAGAATAAAACTTCTTGAAGTATGTGTCGTATTTTTAAGCCTTTGGGACTCATATGCCCAACCTAGAGTATGAGTCATGCTTTAAACTAGGACCTATTTTAATTCAGATTATTGGTGGGACTTTATTATCCTTGGATTAAATTTTTGAATGTCATCTTGTAGTGTTGTAATCAAGAAATTAGGCATAAACAAGTACAAATAAAAGGTTATTTCACATAGTTTCATCTATGCAATCCTAGTAAGCAATCTGCCTTCAAGTATTCATGCAAGAGTTTACAAGAGAATTCAAGATAAAATTATCAAGAATTTGGAGCTACATTCAAGATTCAAGCATCATGTCAAAGTATTCATGCATCATGTGTGTTTGTGAGCTAATAGTTTTGATGTAGGTTTTCTTGATTCAAGCATGAATTCAAGATAAAGTTTCAAGAATTGAATCAAGAGTCAAGATCCACTTTCATGCTAGCCATTTTACACAGGTTTACAACCTTTATTTCAAGGTTTTTGTGAGTTGCAACATTATGTTTGTTCATTCATCATTCCTTAATGATTTTCTATTTCATTTAAAGGTTTAATTACTAAAACAGGGTTTGACCAACGAAAATCCCCATTCCCTAACAAAACAACATTTCCCCCTCTTGATGTGTGTTTTCAGATCTAGGAGAATTGGAGCTTGAAGATCCTTTGAAGGAAAAGTTGAAAAAGTTGTCAAAGTTGTCAAGAAGTTATCATATTCATGGAAACTCACCTGCAGACTAGAATCCAAACCTTCAAACCTGAAGATTGGATAGGAAGGAAGCTACAAAAGATCAGTAGAGGCTACAAAAGTATTAATAAAATCCTAGAAACATGCATCATATGCCAAACCTAGCGTACTAGTCCTAGTATACCCCCTTTTCCATCTTTCTGCAAATCCTAATCAATGATCAGAAGATACCATATTCTACCCAAAAATCTTGTAGTAGGAATCATAACCCAACTTGGTGTATTTGTCCTAGTATACATTATAAGGTAGATTTTTAGAGTTGTGGACATTTTTTGGACATCTTCTTTCTTGCAAGTACTTTATTTTTTGATTTTATTTTATCAATCTTGTTTCATGCTATCAAAATCCTAGGTCATATAGTGAGTTTGCATAGTGCATTAAATTCCCTCTTTTAAAGAATTGTTTAATGGTGAAACCCCATCCAATTAAACTAAGAACCCACTATCCATTCCTCAATCAAGTCATTTGGTTGACATATCTAGTTTCCTAATGAAATAGGCCCAATTCCATCTCCTAAAAGGTGGAACCCTATTCCCCTTTTGTTCATTTTGGTGAACCTGAAATTTGGACCCTTGGATTTTTTATTTGGAGAACGTTGTATTCCTAGATATAGATTGCAATAACTTTACTTTATATTTTCATTAGTTGAATTGCATTTAGTACTTCTACATATTGCATTAGTGAGAAGTGCATATAGGTTGCATTTTTGCATTTTACATCATTCAATTTCATTAGAAATCTGTAATTGTAAATAGTCGATTGAGCATATAAGCTAGACACAATAAAATAAACTCAATTATTTTTTATTAGGCTTAAAAACCCTAATTGAGACTCATTCACCCACTTGGGCAATTTAGTCCCTATATAGGTCCTTTTTGCATACTTCTAGGTATTCTATGTTCTCTATTTTTCACTTTATAAGATTGTCAAAAACCATAATTTGGACTCATACAGACACCTAGACATATTAGTCCTTGATTAGGTCTTCATCTACATTTTACAACATTAAAATATTTTCATCTATGCTTTTGGTCTTGTCTTTACATTACTGTTTTAGTTTGCAGAATTACTATCATTGACAATTGGTTTCATTTCAAGAGCATAAATGTAAAAATAAAATTATAATCACAACATATCTCTTGCATTTCATTATGAATATATTCTTTGGTAAGTTTTGGATGTCCTTGAAATCATTGGTGGATGTCTCTAGTTGTGTTTTTGGAAATGATTCTAATGCAATTGAACCCACTTACGCTCAATCAACTCCTAACACATGTCCTCCTCATAAAGTTGACAACATTAGAGAAGATTATGACAACATGAATAGCTTTATAAAAAAAATTCTTGACAATCTTGAGACTAATGCATCATTTTATCCTTCCATGAAACAACCAACTCAACTTGAGATGTTTGGTCTTTTACATCCTAAAATTGAGACAAAAACTAAGCCTAAGTTCCCTATAATAGATGAACCTAGGTCCTCTAACCAAGAAAACATTCAACCATCCTATGTTAACAAAGTGACCACCACTCCCATCAATCTATAAGATACTTATGGCTAGGTCTTTAAGATTTGAACTAAACAAGGATGTGACATAACTAATAAGCACAAGATTCATAAACTCTTAGAAAAAATACCAACTAAAGATACCAAAGGAGTAGAATACCAAGATACTCCTCCTAACATAAGTGTCCTCCTTCCTAAGGAATAACCAATGCTTTACAAGGATACTAGGATCATCTCAGATCCTCCTCCTTGACATCTACCTCAACAAGTTGGTGAATATAGAAAGAAACAAAATCCTTACAAACTTCAGAAACTCAAATTTCCATATCCCATGTCTAAAACTAAAAGAACCTTACATATAATTCTAAGTCAAGGACTCATAACATACCACCCAGTTCAAAAAATCCAAATCCAAATCCTAAGAACACAAACATGTCTCATTTTCAATATCATAGAATTCTTGGACATACTACTGATGAGTGTCATGATTTAAAATGAATATTTAGAAGATTTGATATCATAGAAATAGTCCCTTAACAATGTTCCCTTCTGCTCCTTGTCATGTAATAGTGGTAACATCATAACATCCTCACTATTGCATGTTTTAACATTCATTGAAAAACATTTCAAAATTCAAGGAGCTATTTCTCACCACCTACCTTGGCCCATTATTTTATTGCACATAGTGGGGAAAATAATTTGATAGCCTTGTCCTAGTATTGTACTTTCTATTGTCCCTTTGACTAGTTTTCCATCTTTCACATACAATGAACAAGATTGGGATGCAGAAAACCTGCTATAGGTTGAATCGCATGTTCCTTACTAGTCTTGTCTTTGTTTTATTTTCCATGTTGTGTGTGATTGCATGTGTGTAATGTGATCTCCCATACCATTATGTTTGATGTATCCCTCTCTTTGTGACATTACTTTGTTTATATCTACATTCTTCTATATGTCATAAACTTTTATCTTTTCTTCATCTTATATGTTTTCCTTTTTGGGATGATGCAAGGTGTCGAGACATTTAGGTCTCTTCCATGTTGACCCAAAATATTTTCTTTTTTTTTCACTTTGTTTGAGTCATTCTTCCTTGATCTATGAGTGTTTGGGGAATGATGAAATCTACAAGCTCTCTAAAAACATTGTAGTAAAGCCATATTGACCTTGAATTTCTACATCCCTTATGTAATTTTGGGATTTCATTTTGGGGGAAAACCCTTTTCATTATGTAGCTTCATATGGAAACATATAACATGGAATAGGGCTTCCCAAATAATCTCTCATGTATTTTTAGCAGTTATAATTTTCTTTTAAAGTAATTTCTCACAACATGGTGTTTATAAATTTCAGTAAAGTGGGGGCATATATTTGCATTATTATTTTTTATTTCAATTACATCTCATGTTTCATTGTGTGGTCTTCTTACTTCATGTGATGCATCTTTCTCTTTGTGATGACATTGGGGGTGATATCCTTCAAAAGTGTGATCTCTCTTAGCATATTATATTCCTCTTAGTGCAAATTCCAAGCAGAGTGCATTCCCTAAGTTTTGAATCTTCTATTCTTCAATTGTTATTCTCTTGGAGACATTAGGCATGATGTTCCCTAGGTTGAGACCTTACATGAACTAATCAAAACCAATTTTAACGTACCTTACACTATTTCTCATTTACAATAACTATTATATGGCCACCTTACATAACATACTTTTCTTGCCTATGGAGCCATCCTATTAGTTCATGAGTTTAAGAATACAAAGATTTTCTTGCCTCATGAATCCCCCTATTCATGTTGTGTGGCACCTTATCAAAGTTATTAGGAGATATAGCTTTGGTATGGTTAGTATGTATGGGAACCGACCATAGGCATGACTTTCTCATTTCCACTTGCTTGTTTGTTTGGGTGAATACCAATCATGTGTGTGTGTCTCACCTTTTTGGAGGCTCACCTAGTTGATACCAAATTCCACTAGCCCATGTGAGATGCATGTTTTTTTGTATAGTGGACATCATGTTGCACTTGTAAATTCTTTTTGGAAAAAAAACTTAGACCTGGTCTACATCGTGTTGGAAAGATTGTCAAGGCTTGATCCACCCTCTTTTTCCTTTTCTTTCTTCTTTATGTCTTTGGTAGTGTATGCTTGTATATTATTTTTTCCCAATACATCATTCATTTGTGTGTTCTTTTTTTCTTATGTTTTTTTTTTCCATAGGATCTTGATCCTAGGGGCTTGATCATCCCTCTTGATCATTTTCATCCTATCTCACTAGCATTGGTACACTTGGACCCCTCTTGATGTGAATTTGTATACTTTAGTGTGAGTTTGATAGAAGGTCACCCTCTCACTAAAGTGGGGTCTAAATGTAGTGTAGAAAAAATTATCCCTTTACATTCAAACTTGTTTGGGCCCTATCTATTAAAATTTGGCTTATTTATGCCTAAATTGATCCTATTTTGCATCCACGAGCCTAGTTAAATGCATTTTTCTAAGGATAATCCCAAGATGTAATAAATGGAAAATAATCATTTAATATTTTTGGCTATGTGTTCTAGATTTAGGGATCTGGGACCCATACACCCATTTGGGCATATGGGTCCTCCCTAGGTCTTGGGCCTTGATTGCAAATGTCACATTGAACATAACACTTCTTGAAGTATGTGTCCCAAGTTTAAGCCTCAGGACTCATACACCCAACTTATCATATGATCCCCCCTTTAACCTAGAACCTATTTTAATTCAAATTATTGGTGTACTTATATTCAATTTCTGAATGTCAGCTTGTAGTGTTGTAATTTTGGGAAATTAGGCATAAATAAGTATAAATACAAGGCTATTTCACATAGTTTGATCTAAGAAATCCAAGAAATTAATCTAAGAGCCTTCAAGTATTCATTCAAGAGAAAATAATCAAGCATTTGGAGCTACATTTAGGATTCATGTATCATGTGTGTTTGTGAGTTTACTGAGTTTCAAAATTACATTTTTTCATTTATCATTTCTTCATGCTTTTCTATTTCATTTCAAGTTTGAATTACCAAAACAAGGTTTGACCAAGGCAAAGCCCCATTCCATAATAAAACAATAATTTTACTTCTTGATGTGTGTTTGTAAATATAGGTGAATTGGAGCTTGAAGATCCTTTGAAGGTGTAGTAATGGAAAAAGTATCTCTTTTTCCTTACTTAATTTTGGAATAAGTGATATAAAATTAACCTAATTTTCCTGGGTTTAATGTTGTAATGTGGTGTAACACATTCACACTAATCTTGGGCCCCCTTTTAATAAAATTTTCCTAATTTGTACCCTATTTCAGGTGTTTTAACACACTTTAACATTTATCTAGGGTCTCCTTAATTAATGGTCGTTAATTGAGTTTAATTGGCCCCTTTAATTCAAATTCAAGCCCTCTTTTCAAGGGTCTATCTAGACACCCAGTAATGATATTGTATTCCATTTAATGTAGAAAATATTGTATCCTAAAAAATGTTGCTAGGACTCATTTTCATTTACTATTGAATAAGTCCTCTCCACATAGGACACCTCTTTCTTTAAATTTTTGAGGTGGTTTTTTGATATTATTTCACCTCCTCGTAGCTTGGTTTTGGAAATTGTGCCAAGACCCATTTACCATTAGTGGTGAATAAAGGTGAATGGGTCCTCCTTGAGTAGGAAACCCATTTTTTAATTTAATTGTGGCATGAACCATATGATTTTAATACGTATATTTGAGGTCGGCTTGAATTATTTGAATTTCAGGGTTAATCTCTAAAATTAGTATAAATATGGGGATAATTCACATATTTTCATCCTATATATTCATGAGAACTTAAGAATACATTACCAAGATCATTTCAAAGACATTAAAGGGTATATTATCAAGAGTTTACTGCAGAAATTCAAGATTATTTTGTCATGTCAAGGGTTTAATGCATTCATGGATGCTGTTGAGCTAAGATTGTCAATGTAGCATTGAAGATCTACTTACAATAATTATTTCACATCCAAGATCTACATTCTCCATGGCCACTACATGTTAGATTGTAGACTTATCTTCCAAAACATCTTCCAAGGTATCAACATTACATCATTTCATGTTTATGCTTCAATTACATTATTTCATCGTTTGGTTTAATTACCTACAAGGGGTTTGACTTACGAAAATCCCTATTCACTAACAATCAACAAGTTTTTCTTCTCTTGAAGGAATATTTACAAATTTCCAAGTTGAAGATCAAGTGGAGAAGAATTTTGGAGAAATATTAGAAGAGTTTTCAAGTTA
The DNA here is from genome assembly GCA_007115665.2 of Sequoiadendron giganteum. Taxonomy (NCBI): domain Eukaryota; kingdom Viridiplantae; phylum Streptophyta; class Pinopsida; order Cupressales; family Cupressaceae; genus Sequoiadendron; species Sequoiadendron giganteum. The sequence goes on from CM021102.1 coordinate 305,296,198, forward strand.
CAAAGTTCACCTTCATAGGGCAAGAACAAAAAACAAGGCTACAAAATTTATTCTAGACTTTCAAGAGCTGAAAACCTAGGATCTAAGATTGTAGGAATCAAGGAACATAACCCAGAAGTCAGCTTTTTGAAACCCTAAAAGGACCCATTTGCACTAAAGGTGAATGAATCCTTTATAGGGTTTGAAGTAGTGAAAATATAGAATCTAGGATGCAGGCTGAGAGGAATGAAACCCAAAAATCAGTTTTAGGAACCCTAATAGGTCATCAAATTCTAGAAATTTTTGTCATAAAAGTTACAGTTTGAAATTGGGCACAAAAAACACATAAAACAATTTAAAAATTATAGTTTTCACCTTTTTGAAACCCTGAATTGGGACCCATTGACCTTTACTGGTGAAGGAGTTTTTGATCAAGCTTGAATTGAACTTTTTAGCATCTAAAAATCACTAAAAATCACTAAAAATCACTCAAAAATTAGCCAAAACATTTAAAAAATCCTTATCTAGGACTCATTCACCAGTAAAGGTGAATGATTCCCTGATCAGGCCTGAAACTACCTTGTACAACATTAAAAACCTTGTTTATGTACTTCCTAAGCTTTCTGATAACCTATAGTATTAGTCTAGAAAGTTTTAGTAACTTTTGTTTTATGCATCTTGGTCAAAAACATCAATTTAGGGTAGTAATTTTTGAAATCATTTCAATAGAAAAAATTATCAGATTTGAAAATATTTACATTTACGAAACTTTATATAATATGGATAAAATTACGTTTCACTTTTGCATACACAATGTTTACATTGATGAAGTTTTGCATAAGCTTGATAAAAGTGCTTTTCATTTTTGGATACACTTTGTTTGTATTTTTGAAGTCATGCATACATTGGATAAAAGTAATTTTCATCTTTGGATATAAATTTTTTATATTTGTGAAGAATTGCATAAGATGTCTAGAACTACTTTTCATTTGTGGTCAAACAATGTTAGTATCCTACCTTTCTAAACATGCTAGGAAAAATTCCATCCCTCACCCTCATGAGAATTCTTTAGTGAAAAAGAATGCAGTGGCGGATCATCATGAAAATAAAATTTGGCCTTCCCCTAATATCTCTTCTATTTGTGAGGAAGATATTTTGGTGTTAGAAGATCAAAGAAATGAGAGTTATGAGAGTCCTATTTGTCTCTCTTCCCCTAGGGAAAACATTATTGAACAAGAGAATGCTATTGTTGATGAGTCCCCTACTTGTGATGAATTATTTTAGAAGAACCAAACATTGAATTCCATGAACATCTAGTTTGTAGCTCTCTTAACAAATCTCCTACTAGGGAAGATATCATGGTGGAAGAAAATAAGAACAGTGACACATGTCTTGCAAATAATAGTGATGAGTCTTCCTTAGATGAAGATGATGAAGTGAAATTAGACTCCCCTTCACCAAGATATCATGAAAATAAGGATAAGTATTCTAAGGTTATGCACATTAGATATCCCTTGAAGTACTCCCCTGAGCCTAAACTTATCATTTATCCACCCTCACAAAAACTACAAGTTCAAAATAAATTTGTGCTTATCTTAGAACCATCTAAAAGGAAACTTGATAATGATAATGTTTCACAAAAAATGAGTTATTATACTGTCACACATACCTACAATACAAGGAATAATAGGAAACAAAAAACAACTCTTGTTCCATTACCATTTCCTAATGCTATCTTGCCTAGTGCTCCTCATTTGATAGAAAAAAATGGGCAAGAATATAATCTTATTGAACACCTTAAGACTACTCCTTCTAATATTTCTATATGTGAAGTACTTCAAGTATCACCTAGTTATCATAGAATACTCCAAGAGGCCTTGCAACAATTCATGTTTCCTTCTAACACTAGTTCAAACGATGTAGAAGCATTAATTCAAGGAATGAATGAAATGAACTTGGACATAGTTTTTCACCAACATGAGTTACCTCCCTTAGAAATTAAAAAGAAATATGAATATTTTGACATAATAGTCTACATCGATGAAATTTCAATAAAACGAACCTTTATTGACAATGGTTAAGCCCTAATTGTGTGTAGTGTGAACCTTTTGGAAAATATCAACATGAGAAAAAAGTGATACTAAAACTAATTCCTTATCTATTCGTGGATTTGACAATATAGGAAAACAACCGCTCGAAGTCATCACATTACCTATCGACATTGGGGAAGTAATATTACAAAATCTAGTCCACATTATGCCTAATGATCTTCCTTACAATATCCTTTTAGGGAGACCTTGGATTCATGAAATTAATGTTGTGCCTTCTACTTTTTATAATTTCATGAAGTATGTCTATAATAACAAATTCTACACACTAAAAATTGATCCCAACCCTGAAATTTTCTTGATGGTTGAGAGAGAAGGATGAGATAATTTAGAAGCATTCGAATCTAGTACACCACAATGGTGTAAGGGCTCCAAGACTTGCTTGCACAACTAGCTAAGAATACCTTTCCTCATCTTCTTCTAGGAACCTAACCTCTTTCAGGTCCTTGTTAGGCTTAGATAATTAACTAAGTCCTAATTCAACTCTTTTCCAAGAGTCTCACACCTTGTGCTTCACCTTGAAGGACTAACACCACTTTGTTATGTGCAAACTCTCTCCTACACTTAGAAGACTCTAAGTGCCAACATCACACAAACATTGAATTGATTGAAGGGGTGTCAAACACATTGGAAACATGCCATGTATTTCCAACTGGATCCTTCTTGGAGGATCTCCAAACTCCTTTTCTACCGGTTTCAAGAATTGGTCTTGAGGAGGCCTATTTCTTGTAACCCTTGATAGAGACCTTTACTTCATTCCTGCCCAAACTTTCCAAACAACTTGAAAAAACAATTCCACATTCGAATTCCCTTTTGGATTTTTTGAAGGATTCAAAAGATTCTATACTCCTAAGTTCTCCATACATTGGTTTTCCTATTATCTAGGTTAAGTAGGGTTATTATGCCTAGTTTGTAGGACCCCATTGGTTTTCTTGCTCAAACCTCATTCAAATGGATTGATAGAATCTCAATCCTTCTAGCATGTTAGGATATGGTTATCCCCTACCTGGAACTATACTTGTTTCGTACTGTACTTCACTCCCTTGCCTATTTTCTCCAATTCCCACTTCAAACCTCTAACTGGGCTCTTTAAGCTCGCCTAAGACTTGACATTAAGCACAGTTGTTCCACTCTCTCCATGAATCCTACCTCTACATATGTATAGAACAATGGCTCCCCTAACACATCCATCTATCCTTAGGAAAGTTCCATGACTAGATTTCATGGGGGAGCCATAAAAAGACAAACTGGTTAGGACAAGACTAGTGAAACCCCTAAATGCTAACAATTTATTTAGAACACTAACACGACTTAAATCAACTTACTTACTGAATTAAAAAGTCTTATAACTATTCTATGAACACAATCCTATCACTAAATCAAAGCATTCGATCCATCTAATATCACTGTCACTCAATATCACTTGGAGTTCACACAAAAACAGAATTTGCAGAGCTATTTTCTATTCCAAAATCTTGATTACAATCTGATTACCATCTCCTTACACTTGAATTCGATCCTCCTCTATATTAGGTGCCATTCAGCATGTTTTCAGGGTCAGTTGGTTGATTCCCTACTCCTATCCTTTAGGAGATCCTATGTAACCGAGTTGCATGCAACCTTTGCCACTATGTCACCTTCCTAACTCTTAGGACCTCTATCTCCTATATTCTGAGTAACCAACACCATTAAAGGCTTCAAGGCATCTTCCTAACATCATTCATGTGTTTAGAACACATTTAAGACTCAAATCCCAACCTAAGCTACTAAAAACTAAGCAATATAAAACTACTAACAATGATTAATTTGGTGACCTTAGTCCTAATGACTAACTCACCTAGCCCACATTGCAATGACCTTATAAGGTCCAAAACAAACATACAAATACCCTAACTTGGCTAATGTCAGATACAAGCCCAAAATATCCTAACTATGGAGGTTAGCCTAGGTGTGCTCCTGCACCACACAAGAAGTTACAAAAGAAGAAAAACATGAAATGAACATTGATCAAGTCACTAAGCTTATGGAAAATGATTAAGGTTCCTTATATTTCACACCAAAATTCATGGAAGAATACAAGATCATAAACAAATATTCTTAAAAGGGAAAAGTGGTAATGTCAATGCAAAATTCAAAGCATCCACCTCAACCACTTTAGAAGAAAAGACAAATTACACAAAAAACTTTGACAAGGTTGATTATGAACAACCATCAAATCCTAAAGAAATGAAAAATATTTATGGAAAAAGTTATGAACTTATGAATCAACTTGGCTATAGTGGAAAAGGATGTGGTGCTAGAGAATAAGGTATCTGTGTCACTATAGATTCTAACACACAATTAAAAACTTGTGGTCTTGGTTATTGTCCTTTGATATAAATAAAACCAACAAGCAAGTCTTCACTAAATGTCAACACTCTTACAAAATATTCTTCTAAGACACCTTTAACACTAGTACATCTTGAAGTGATAGACACTAGTGGTCTTGGTTATTGTCCTTTGAAAAAATTAAAGAAATAGAGAAATCCCCGTTTAATATCAATGTCATCACACACAACACATGATTCGAATTTGATAGATTTTACACCCTCTTGTAAAGGAACATCTTCTACTTTTGATCAAGAGAGTATCTTTTCGAGACTCCTCCAAGATCATTTAATATCTCTCCCTCCAAGAATGTAAAGAAATTTTATTACAAGAGTTCATTTTGTGTAAAGCATGGAATTCATGGCCATTCTACTAATGAATGTAAGGCTTTAAGTAATAAAATTCAACATCTTAAGGATTGTAGTGCTATTCCTTGTGTTTCAACACCCAATTCCTCTAATTGATATTGATTTGCATGTTTCTCATCATCCATCCTTGGCTCACCCTTGTCTTGCACTCAGTGGGGGCAAGGGGTTAGGTAGTAGTATCCTCGTATGTCATTTTTTGGTTGTTTCTTTTGGATAGTTAACCACCTTCCATTTATATATAGGAGAAGGATTGGGATGAGACCACCATGCCTTATGTTGGCTCACATGTGACACACTGAGTTATCTTTAGTTTTTTCATTTTGGGAGCAACCCCTCCTTCCTTGTTCATGACATAAATTATTTTGGAAACATGTGATTTGGCATAGAGTTTTTCCAATAAATCTCTCATGTATTAGGAAAAAAAATTGGCTACTTTAAAGAAATTTCTTAGAGTAATGGTGTAGAAACTTCTTTAAAGTGGGGAAATACATCAATGACATCTTTCAACAAAATTTCATGGCTTGAGTTTTCTTTTATCTTGTGATGTGTCCTCTTCTTGGTGGTGTCATTTGGTTTGATTTCCTCCAAGAGTGTACGATCTACTTTCATGGCATGATGTGAATGAGGCATCGCATGAGTGATGATCTAACTCCCTCGACTTGTCCTCTCTTGGAGACATTAGGAACAAATATCCCTAAGAAGAATAACTTACATGAACAAAGAAGAATCCCCTTTAACAAAAACCTATAGACATTACATTACAAAAGAATTTGCAAAAGCATTACATTGTGGTTCCTTATCGAAATTGTTAGGAGGATAAATTTGGTATGGTATGAGAGGCTAATATGATTCTCTTATTTTCCACCTCATTTGGATAACTCACCTAGTGGAGAGACTAAGGTTCCACTACCCCAGAGTGAGCATACACATATTTGGGGCAACTCACCTAGTGGAGAGACTGAGGTTCCAGTACCCCACAGTGAGCAACATATGTTACAAAAAAACAACCTCATTCCACATCACATTGAAATGGTTTTACTTGATCCTTTTTTTAATTTTTCCTGGCATTTGATAGGGTATGATTATGTATCTTTGTTATTGGGTATGTGCAGGATCATGATGGGCCAAAAAGTGGCGATAAGTAAGTGATATGATGGCCCATGTGGTTGACGACTTGTTTTAACCCAAAATTGATGAAATGAAAAGGGGTTTTAAAGGAGATTCTCAAATTTCCACCAATATGAATTATTATTTACTTTGAATTTAATAAATAATTATTATTCATTTTCTATTTGAATTATGACTAAAGTCATGATTGATAGGCTGATTGAAAAACATCTATAGATTTCAAACAGTATCACATTTTTTGAATCCAAAACATGCATCATATTCTATGATTTCCATACTATAGGATTAAAAAAAAAAAATCATGAAGTTTTGACCAAGTTAATGTGGTCAGACATACGAGTTTTTATATTTTTTAAACTTGTAATAAAAATACCTAATTAATTATTTACTTGGAAAAAAATTACAAAAAAATATGCATCACATTGGCACATGATTCCTCTACTTATATCTCAAATATTATAAAAGAATATTATCATTTTATTGTGGTTAGGGTGGTCAAAGAGACACCTACTTCTTATTTTTTCTCTAAAATTTAAGTACTATTGCATTAGAATTTCAAATTTTGACCAAATAGATTGTTTTTTAATAAACCGAGCTAGTAGTTTAGAAACTACATTAAATTTTCTACAAATTCTATTCTTACATATTTTTGAAATAATATAGATAATTTATTCAAATTTTTATGTTATGTTGCAAACTTGATTTTCTAACTTTTCATCGCCACTTAAGGGCCTGTTTTTTCCATGATGATCCTACACATACCATATTTCTACTTACTTAATTGTCTTGAATGTATACTTTAGTGTGACTTTTTCATGGGGGAAAACTCTCACTAAAGTGGGGGAAAAATGTAGTAATATAAAATGTATCCCTTTTTCCTTAGTTAATTTGGGAATAAGTGATATAAAATTAATCTAATTTTTCCTAGGTTTAATGTTGTAATGTGTTGTAACACATTCACATTGATCTTCGGCCCCCTTTTAATAAAATGAACCTAATTTATACCCTATTTTAGGTGTTGTAAAGTTAATTGTAACACACTTTCACATTTTTCTAAGGTATCCTTAATTAATGGTGGTTAATTGAGTTTAATTGGACCCTTTAATTTAAATTCAAGCCCTCTTCAAGGATCTATCTCTAAACCCAATAATGATATTGTATGACATTTAATTTGGAAAATCTGGTGTCTTGAAAAATGCTGCTAGTACCCATTCACCTTTACTGGCGAATGAGTCCTCTCCACATAGGACACCTCTCTCTTTAAATTTTTGAGCTAGGTTTTTGATGTTATTTCACCTCCCTAAAGCTTGGTCCTAGAAATTGTGTTAGGACCCATTCTCCTTTAGTGGAAAATGGGTCCTCCTTGAGTACTTGACACCCATTTCTAAATTTAACTATGGCAGGATCCTAATTATTTTAATACCCATGTTTGAGGTCGACTAGAATTATTTAAATTTTGAGGTTAATCTCTAAAATTAGTATAAACATGGGGTTAATTCACATAGTTTCATCCTAGATCTTCATGATAACTCAAGAATATATTCACAAGAGCATTATAGATCATTTCAAAGACATTCAAGGGTAGATTATCAAGAGTTTATTGCAGCAATTCACGATCATTTTGTCATGTCAAGGGTTTAATGCATGCATGCATGTTATTGAGCTAAGATTGTCAATGTAGCATTCAGGATCTACTTGCAAGCATTATTTCACATCCAAGATCTACATCCTTCATTGACACTACATGTTCAAAGATTGTAGACTTATCTTCTAAAATATCTTCCAAGGTATCAACATTGCATCATTTCATGTTTAGGCTTCAATTACATTATTTCATCATTTGGTTTAATTACCTACAAGAGGTTTGACTTAGGCAAACCCATTTTCACTAGAAATCAACAATTTTTTCTTCTCTTGAATGTCTATTTGTAGATTTATAGGTTGACAATCAAATGTAAAAGAAGTTTAGAGAAAATTACAAGAGTTGTCAAGTTGCAAAGTTGACGTTCATACTGAAATAACACAAAAAAAAGGATACCGAATTTATTTGAGAGTGTAGGAATCAAGGAACAAAACCCAGAAGTTAGTTTTATGAAACCCTAAAAGGACCTGTTCACCACTAAAGGCAAATGAGTCCTTTGTAGGGTTTGAAGCAGTGAGGATTTGGGATCTGGGAGTGTATATGAGAGGACTGAAACCCAAAAGTCAGTTTTTGAAACCCTAACAGCCTAATAGGGACCCATTTACCACTAAAGGTGAATGGGTCCTTTGTGGCCTAAAAATAACAAGTTTTCTACAAGGTATACATCATTTCAAGCTCTCAAAACTCCCCTTTTGATTTCTATAATAGTTAGATATAATTTTTTATTGTTAGTTGCATGTTTTAGCCCTCATAATTGAATGTGTTAATAAAAAATATTAAAGTGGTTCATCATTTTGAGCAATTCACTTTGATGAAAACCCTACCTTTTCTATTAAACATAAGGCAAAGTTGTGAAAGTTGTCAGAGTTGTCATCTTCATGGAAACTCACCTACAGACCAAAATCTAGATCTTTAGACTTGAAGATTGGACAGGAAAGAAGCTACAAAAGATCACTAGAGGCTACAAAAGTATCAGTCAAATCCTAGAAACAAGAATCATATGCCCAACCTAGCATATTTGTCCTAGTATACCCCTTTTTGCCATCTTTCTGCAGATACTGATTAGTCATCAGAAGATTCTAGATTTGGCCCAAAAATCTTGTAGCAGGACTCATATGCCCAACTCGACATATATGTTCCCAATATACCTTAAAAGGTAGATTTTTAGAGTTGCAAACCTTGTTTGGACATCTTCTTTCCTCCAAATAATTTATTGTTTGATTTCAATTTATCAATCTTGTTTCATGCTATCAAATTCCTAGATCACATTGTGAGTTTCCATAGTGAATTCAATTTCCTCTTTTAAAGCATTGTTTAATGGTGAACCCCTGTCCAATTACACTAGGGATCGACTAGCCATTCCTCAATCAATTCACTTGGTTGAGGGATCTAGTTTCCTAATGAACTAAAGTGTGAAATAGGCCCAATTCCATCTCCTAAAGGATGAAACCCTATTCCCCTTTTGTTCAATACATAATACATAGAGTATGAGGCATACGCGTGAATACATGTAATATGTGAAGTATACGCAAGAAGCATGATTCATACATGTGAATACGTGTAATACATGAAGTCTACAAAGAAAGAATGAAGAATACATCTAAAAACATGAAGTAATCACATGAAGCATGAATCATACATGTGAACACATGAAGTATACATAGGAAGCATGAAGCATACAAGTGAATGGTAGCATGCAACATACACATGAAGAAATACTATATTCATATGATTGATTTAGTGTTCAACAATATTATAGAAGAATAATGTTCATAATTTATTATATATTTATAATTATATAAAAGAAGAGTGCATGGAAAACACTTGGATTTTAAATATTTGAAGTAAACCATCTACAAATATCTATTGAAGAATGAATTTATAATGCAAATATGGACACTATCAATAAAAAAATGTGTATTAACCAAATATCCATATAGGCATACATCAATATATGTCAATATAAGTATAAAATATATACAAAATAGCCATATAGGCTTACAATAATGTCATATAGGCATACAATGTCAAGTATATGCAATACAAAATATGTCCAAAAATTCCAAATAGACATACAACAAAGGACCCCAATCAAAAGTCATTACCCTTCAGTTGAAGAAAATAGATTAGTGAGCTTTGTTCATTGAGGGGATGGAGATGCATATGAAACTGGTCTACTTTGAACTCGGGGGCTGATCCTATTTAGTTCCCGACCAATCTTCAACTATTAGAATTAAAATTAAAGACATTCATATATAGAAATTACATTATAAAAAAATAAATATTAAAAAAAAATCACTTATCACTGCCAGATGATCTCTCTCCTCTATTGGAACATTTCCATGCTCAAGTTGTGGTGTTTCAAAGTCCTTTAGAAACCATACAGATAGAAATTAAACTATAAATAAAAAATCATTTAATTTTTCAATAATTTAAACAACTATAACAAATAATGTAATTTTAAATTTACTAATTTGCATCATACCCCTCTCAAAGGAATCAAACTATCAATTTTAGAAGATACACCATGCTCCATTTCCATATGAACATTGAGAGGTGTCTCTACCTGCATCATCTAAAAATAAAACAACATTATTCAATTACAAAAACTAGAATAGTGATGTAGGTCATGGATTATAATGTATAGTTAGTCAACAAAATCTTGAGTACTTTGGTAGACATGTATGAAAAATGTAGTAGAATAGACAAGGTAGTGAACTATTTGAAAAAAAAATGAGTGTACTTTGATAAAATTATTTGGTAGAGATGTATGGAAAATATGGTAGCATAGATAAGCCAATGAGTTGTTTGAAAAAATTGTGTGAAGAAATGTGGTCGCATGGTTATGGAAATCAGTATGAGACCACATTTCTTTGAGGTATTTTTCTGACCAACACATTGCCTTGTCTATGCTATTGGTTACTATTATGATTTGATATATTTTTTTCCAAGCACCCATAGTTTGTTTGAAAACACATATTTTAGGATTTTAGCCATAGCATCAATGAAGTGAACTATTTGATAAAATTATTTGGTAGACATGTATGGAAAATGTGGTAGCATAGACAAGGTGGAGAGCTGTTTAAAAAATGGCTCAAACAAATGTGGTCTCATGGTGTTGTCCATCACCATGAGACCACATTTCATTGATGATTTTTTTCAAACAACTCACTATCTTTTCTATGCTATTGCTTACTTTTATGCTTTGATAGATTTTTAACAAGCATCCATAGTTTGTTTGAAAGAACATGTTTTAGGCTTTTTGCCATTGTAGCAAGGAAGTGAGTTGTTTGATAAAATGATTTGGTAGAAATTTATGGAGAATGTGGTAGCGTAGACAAGACAATGAGTTGTTTGAAAAAATGCCTCGAAGAAATGTGGTCTCATGGTGATAGATTTTTTTCACATTTATTCAAGGATTTTTTTCAAAACAACTTCATTCCTTGTCTATCCTATTGCTTACTATTATGCTTTGATAGATTTTTTCCAAGGATCCATAGTTTGTTCAAAAGCACGTGTTTAGATTTTTAGCCATAACAACAAGGATGTGAATGGTTTGATAAAATGCTTTGGTAGACATTTATGGAAAAGGTGGTACCATAGACATGGCAGTGAGATGTTTGTAAAAATGCCTCAAAGAAATGTGGTCTCATGGTGATGGACATCACCATGAGACCACATTTCTTTAAGGAATTTTTTTGAACAGTTCAAACAATTCACTGTCATGTTTATGCTATCACATTACTATTATACTTTGATAAAAAATTTCCAAGAATCTGTAGTTTGTTGAAAAGAACCTATTTTAGGCTTTTAACCATAGTAGCAAGGAAGTGAATTGTTTGATAAAATGCTTTAGTAGACATGTATGAAAAAAGTGGTAGCATAGACAAGGTAGTGAGCTATATGAAAAAGATTCCTCAAAGAAATGTGGTCTCATGGTGATGGACATTACCATGAGACCACATTTCTTTGAGGGATTATTTCAAATATCTCATTGCCCTTTCTATGCTACCACATTACTATTATGATTCGATAGATTTATTCCAAGCATCCATAGCAAAGACAAGGTAGTGAACTATTTGAAAAAATGCCTCAATAAAATATGGTCTCATGGAATATAATGACAAGAAAATACAACTGGTAGCTGCTCCTAGTTATTAATTATGCAATGTGAAGTAATTGCATAACTACTTATGTTGACTTTTTATAAAACTATATTGTAATTGAAATTTTATCATCTATCAACATCTAGTTATTAGTTATATAATGTATTGTAATGCTTTGATTTTGAAAGATGTACAATGCAATGTAATCAATGAGATCAATATAAATGTTACAAAAATATATCAAGTATAATTCATTAGTTATACTCTTTATTTTATTACCTAAGTGAAGCTTTAAACTCAACTTCAACTAGGAGGTGTTACCGTGAAATATCCAAGATTAACCTATTCAACATCCAAAATTAGATATTAGGATACCATTCATATAACAATGCTATTCACATCAAATATTTATAATTATTTACTAATTAGATAACTTGATAGTACATGTCATAGTGTAATATGAAGGTGGAGAATTGATAAAAATTGATTGAACACTATGACCTTAAAATTTCATTACAATAATTAAACTAAATTAGTTAATCTTGCATTTGAAAAATAAAATTTAATAGATTAAACTCAATGAACTTTCTAACATTTACTTGAGTATCAAGGCTGAAAGCCTCATTGAGGAGGGCATCTGTTTTCACAAACTACTTAGTTGCAAATGTAGCCTATGCACCTATGTCCTAACTATTCATGGGGTCATAACCACTGGTTGACCCACAAGCCTAACAAGTATGGGGTAGAACCCTAATCCTCAGAGTCTCCCTCGACTCACTATTCTTTAGGACCAACATGCTCTATGATGCTCTGGTTCAAGGAAGTAATGGGCTATAGTGTCTCGACCTCAGCACTCTCCTTCACAATGGAGGGATATCCACGTGCTCATAGGCTGGTCTAGTGAGTGCTTGTCTTGATGGACATTGTGGGTGAATATGTGCCCCTATTCTATCTTGTGTAGACCCACCACCTCTACCCTAGAAGTATCACATTTCAAAATAGTTGGTGATATTGTTGAGGAAAAACTCATAGTAGAGTTTCCTCAAGAAATATTGTGGGACCTCATTATTGTTGCATGAAGGATGGTCAAAAACCATCCACCACCTCTACCAAAAATGGTTCTTCATGCCTTGGTGCTTGCACCAATGGATAGATACCCTCTTAATTGTAGCATGTAGAGGTTGATTTGTTCATGGGTTTGTAAATAGGGAACACAAGTCAAATATTATATTTTTTTCATTTTTGACTTATTTGTAGGATAGTTTATCTGCATAATATTCTCTATACTCCCATCTCTTCTCTGCCTAATGACTTAATTTCTTGCTAATTGACTCTATATGTGTTAACATAGATTCAAGTGTTTGTGCAAGTTTGGTTCTTTGTGAAGTTGAACTTGTAGGATCTTTCAACCTTGCAATTAACTCCTCAATTTTCTTTTTATTATTTTCAATTTCCCCCATTAAATTTTGTTGACTTCCAAGGGTATCTTGAGGTTGTTGCTCAATAGGTATTTGGACATGAGATGAAGAATAATTTTGAGGAGAAGGAGTCGGAGTATCAACTCTTCAAAATTAAAGAATTTAATATAAAAAAAATATTAAACTACATATTTAATAACAAATTCACAAAAAATAATAATAAAAGCATACTCCTTTGAGATCCCCATCAATGTGGTGGAATTCTGGCAAATAATCGATGAAGAATTGGTGAAGAAATTATGAATTTTGAGCTCTCAATAACATGAGAACACTTGGGAAGGGTTTGTAGGCTGTAGATGGAGAATATAAAATAGTAGAGAAAATAAATGAGTTTTCTCTTTTCCTTTTAATATGACATAATGCTCTCATGATATAACGTGTGTGTGCTATAAAATGTTTGGGTTACAATGTGAGCATTTTATAGTCTAAGTATAATCGAGCCTTAGGCTTGGTCACACCAAGCCATAATGTGCTCATATGGATTTAGAAAAAAAAAATGTGGGTGGCCACACTTTGGCCTCCCATGTTCTTGCACCTTGATGGAACTCCTAAAAAACTCATTATTCCTTGATTAATTTGGCCAATTTCAATCAGTCTCAATATGTCTAGACTTAGGGTTTTATTGATTAATGTTGCCTGGGTTTTTCACTACCAAAGTCTGACCCTAGAAACCCTTGGGGCTCTAATTTATCATTGACCTGTTGTTGTCCATTTCTGGTCATTTTAAAACATCTTACATCATTTGAGACCATAAAGTTACTAGCCCCTCATGCCTAGTTCTAAAAATATTTTATTTTTGTAAGGTTGATCAATTAGCCATACTTGGCCTTTACATCCTTTGAAAATATTATGTCTTAAGTCCTTGAGGCCTTTTATACATCATCCTAGGATGGTCCCCATCTTAAAACAACTTACGGGCACGTGCTAAATTTTCCTTACTGAAGTCTCGTATCACCCATCACTGATAGCTTTTAAGTTTTTGAGCTCAAATGAGCAATGAGTGATGAGTGGTGCTTTCTTTGATTTTGTGCATCTCAGATTGTTTTTAAATATCCAAAGTTATATTAGTGATCTGCGATGGACTATGTTATCACTAGTTATTTTGGTATCGCTAATCACTCATGTATTTGGCAATTTTTATTAGCGATATGCGATGGATTTTGATGCCCTTTGTATTTTCTCTTATCTCTCATTGTGAATCTGTCTTAAGACTAGTGTTTCAAATTGGTGATGAGCGATGAGGTTAGTTTTCCAAAATTTCTTTCACTAATCTGAGGTGCTCTTAGGAGAGATGTATCTTGTGCCATTGATTTTTCACGTGTCTTGATCTTTTTTGCTCTTTGTTGATATAATCTAGAGAATGAATCATGAATTTGTGATGCATGATGGAAATGGATTATGATCGAGGATGGGTGTTAGATCTGAAGGTGGAGATCCCATCGCACGAGTTATCACATCTCTATTAGAACCTGTAGAAGGTATAGTGAACCCGTGATACGTGATGAGAGATGATCTTCAAGAGGAGCAATGATCCAACGACCTATTTTTCATCGCACCCATGCCCTCATCGCTAATTAAGCCCTAAAAGAGGGGAAAATGAGCGACGTGGGATGTGATATTCTAGCAAATATTCTCTTCAAGTGACGACTATGTATTTTTCCAATATAAATAGAAAGGTATGGATCGGGTTGGCTATGCATGTTGATCATCAAATCATAGATGACTAATGAAGATTAAGGAAAAATGTGGTAGTATTTGAGGTGAAATTGTTGCTTTCTAGGAACAAGTTGCAAAATCCAGAAACAATGCTTGAGGTGACCATTGATGATATTTTAAATTCGTAATGATCGAAAACCCTGATTCAAAGTTGAGCTGCTAAGTTATCAACTCACTCATGTGAGAATTTTCTCAATCATTAATTTCTACATGCTCCAAATTGTCTATTTAATGTAGGATTGTTTGCCATTTGATCTCACCATTTTTAGTCTATAGAAAATCTAAGGTGTGATTCATAGGTGCTCAAGTGTTGAAACGTTGATGTGTTATTCTGGGTATGTTGGTAGTCATATGAGCTCTTTGTAATCCATGTTCTAATTTTGTCTAGGAATTCCATATTTTTGGGATTGATTGTAATTGTCGGGGCTTGTGGGTGTTCTTTTCTATAAATTTGGTTATGAGGTTTCTGAGCTGGTTAGGTTTTCTACTCATTTTAAACTTGCTAGACTTTGTCTAGATTTTGAGAAATAGGAATGTCTGGTGTGCCAACTCGGGCTACTAGGAGGTCTGGTCATCTTAGTGTTTTTGAATGTCATGAAGATTTTCCTAAGGTTGAACATGAGATTCTAGAGACTCCTGTGACTCCAAAGAGTGAAAGGAGTGCCCATGGTCAAAAGAAGAAGAAGAAAATTATATAGAGTACTTACAACTTATGAAACAAGACCATTTCAGAAGAATTGATCAAATTTAAAGGTAAGGAGTTGTTGTGCTTACAGGGAAGGCCATGAAAGAAAGAGACAAGTGTTCAAAGGCCTACCTAGGGAAACATGATTCTCTCATTGTGCTTTCTGATAACCTTTCGGTTGATGGAGAAGCCACTGACTTGGGGTACGACCAATATCGACTCTCCCTAGTGTCGTATGATGATTCTAATGAGGAGGTGGTGATGGTTCCTAAAATTCCCTCATGAACAAGGATTGGATGAGCATACTTTGATTTTGAAGAATTGGAGTAATGTCCCAACCTTGTTTTTATTTTTGATGGCATTGCTACAATGTCCGTGGTTTTGGTCTTTTACTCTTCCATGCTGATATGGAAGTCTTCTAGCTAGTGTGGTGGAAAACATTTTTCTTGACATGGACACTACAACGATGACTAGAATCACCCTATGGTGATTTGGTGACCATCCCTCAACAAATTATGATGAATTTTTTCCTTTTGCTTCCCCCCATTTTATCAATGATTGCATATAACTGTGTGGGGAATCTCTCGAATTCTATTGAATTTTTTTTTAAACGAATATGAAATGTAATTGTAATTTAGTTGGATGCTTGTTGCTCCATTATTCTATAAAAGGGATTTTAAGGCTGATTACAAAGAGAAGAGAGGAGTTCAAGTTTTAGAGTCTTTGAAAGGTCTAGGAGAAAAATTATAATCTCAGAAAAGGAGCATAATGTAAAGAGATAGATTAATGGATATATCAGGAACCCATTTTTGGGCATACAATTATAATGTAATTTTCTTAAAAGGGTTTTATAGTAACACCAGTAATGGAAAATATCAGTTTAAAATATGTGTTCTCCTATGTAATTTCTTTGTAGATTATGAATGGGATTGTTAATGATAGTTTCATTTGTCTTATGTTGTTTAAACCGAATGAATGATTTTACTTATGCTTCAATTTGAGGGGTTGATTAACTACTAAATTAAGGTAATGCGTTTGTGAGGAAATGATGGGTATGTGCAGGATCATCATGGAAAAAATAGGCCCTTAAGTGACAATAAAATTCAAAAAATCAAAGTTAGGAAACTTGATGTAAAAATTTGAATAAGTTGTCTATATTATTTCAAAAATATGTAAGAATATAATATGTAGAAAATTGAATGTAGTTTCTAAACTAATAGGTTTATTAAAAAATAAAAAATTTATTTGGTGAAAATTTTAAATTTCAATGCAGCAGTACTTCAATTTCGAGGAAAAAATAAAAAATAGGTTTTTGTCTGACCACTCTAACCAGAATAAAATGATAATATTTTTTTATAACATCTTATATATAAGTAGGGAACTCATGTCCTGATGTGATGCATATTTTTTTGTAATTTGCTTCTAAGTAAATAATTAATTATGAATTTTTTATTACAAATTTAAAAAAATATAAAAGCGTGTATGTCTATCCACCTTAACTTGGTAAAAAACTCATGAAATTCATTTTTTTTTATTGTGTAGTATGCAAATCATAAAATGTGATACCATTTGAAAGCTATAGATATTTTTCAATCAGCCTATTAATCAAAACTTTAGTTGTAATTCAAGTAAAAAATGAATAATAATTATTGATTAAATTAAAAGTAAAGAATAATTTATATTGGTGGAAAGCTGAGAATCTCCTTTAAAAACCCTTTTTGTTTCATCAATTTTGGGTTAAAAAATATTTATCAGCCACATGGGCCATCATATCACTTAGATATCACCACGTTTTGGCCCATCATGATTCTACACATACCTTGATATGGGATCTGGTAAGAAACAATGCTTTAGATACAGTGACTTGAATGCTATATGGTAGTATGTCAATGGCCCACAAATTACTGGGTTGAATTGTTAGTGTATTACTAGTTAATTGCAAAATGACTCCATTTTCCAATGAATGAAGCACTCATCTCTTCATTAGTTTATCTTGGATCAAATTGAGCTTAGTCAAACATCTAGCCAAAGGCTTAAAATAAGGAACAAATCATAATAACCATCATTTGAAGAATGACTCAATATGAAGTATCATTTGGTTCCTAGCTATAGATATTTTTTATTTGAAGGTTGGCCAGGCCTTTAGTGAATTTTATCTATGTGTATTTAAGAGGAATTCATCTATGTATGGAAGTTCTCTTATCTGAATGAGTATCTTAGGCTCATACAAATACGATTACCCTCTTGGGTTTCACACAACCCAAAAAGTAGAAGTAAGGACTCTTAGATCCTTGCTTGTGTGTTGGCCAATCCTTATCCTTATTAATAATTGAACCTTGAAAAGTTCATGGGTAAGGGATGAGATCAAGTTTGGTTCATAAAAACCACCAACTAAAATGGAGACTTTGCAAGGGAGGAATGCAAATCTCTAGTTGTAGACTGCCCTATCGCAGAGTCAAGAAGAATTCGAAGAATTTGAACGTCTGGTTTAGCTTCGAGGAATTTTTCAAACTTGAAAATCGTTATGTTGCAATAGATTGTAAGAATTTGTGTGGGGTTTTGTTATTGCAAAACCCAAAATGATATTCATTTTCAGAAGGATTTATGTTGTTTGAAATTAAGTCCTCTACTAAGAGAGGTGGTGACTCTATCATCAGGACCTAGCAAGAAAAATCTTTGGAAAATTCCACCCAAGAAGAACTTACAACAGTTGTAACATATCTAGGTATTTTTCTATGTTTGAGTTTTTGAGAAGAAATAAATTTGTATGAAAGCCATTTTTAAAATATATAGAAGAAAATTGGGTTCCCTACAGAGTGAAATAAGCACTAGAAAATGGAATAGTGGTAGTTGTTTTACATACTTCTAAAGTCTAATTTGTAATATCTGAATTTTTTTGAAGAAGTGTGCTTACTCCTGAACTATTTCTCTTAAAAAAAATTAAAGCATAGGTATATTTGAGCTTTAAAATTGTGATAATAATTAAGGAGTGAGGTAGTGGATAATTGATTGAGAGGCTGATTTTTGAAGATTACATAAGGGTACAAGAGAAATGTATCACTTCCCCATATACCCTTGTGGAATATCAAGTAGAAATATGCAAGGCATGCAACCCTTATCATGCCATCAAAAGAAGTTCTCTATGGAGAGATATAATCCATTAAGTTTCAATGGTATGTATGGTTTTACTAATAAGATTCCAAACGATGTTAGGAAACATCTGCCCAAATTTATAGGGAAAAATGATGAGTCAACTACTAAACAGCTAAATGTACTCATAGATATGATAGGTGACTTTTAAGTAGATCGCGAGGATCTTGTTATGAAGCTCTCTGCTCAGTCTTTGAAAGAAAATACTAGAGACTGGTTCTCATATTTTCTAGTACATTCAGTAGGTTCATGGAATGACTTCAGGATAGCATTTGTGGAACAATTTGGCAAAAGGGTTAGTCCTAGTGAGATAAGAGAAAGACTTATGGAAATCCAAAAGGATGAAAATGAGATGGTTCTAACTTTTAACTTGAGATTCACACAAGCAGTAAGAGGTAGTCCTGAACACCTAAGGCCTAATGATGTAGAGTGTTTAATTATATATCTAGGTGCATTTGATAATGAGATGAGTTATTTGATAAGGGATAATGAACCTAAAATATTACATCAGGCATGTCACATTTATATGGACATTGAGAATATTATGAAATATTCAATGATGAGGGGTTATATGGTTGGAAGTGTTTGTTATCTTGATGTATGCTATATAAATGGAATAGATAAGGATGAAAGGGATGAACACAATAATGATGTTCCTAATGCCTTATTTGGTTCATCATCCCAACATTTTGATCATCAATAGAGGCAAGATGAACTACAAAAAAGTATGAGTGATAATGATCAAGTATCACTTAGACTAGATAATATAAAAATACATGAAGGGGAATTTGCCTATGAGTTGCTAGCAAGATTTTTGAATGCCTTGTTGGAAATCCCTAAAGGGTTACATCTTGAAGATTCTATTTGTATTGAAATATACTGTGAAATCTATGAGCTAGGGCTTAGTACTTTTTCTAAGGAATTAAAATCGTGGGATTTTGATCAAATAATTGATTGGATAAGGATTGTTGAGGAAGCTAAATCTGAATTTATGCAAAAAAATGATGTCTCTAGATGGTAGGCGTGCTCCTCCTATTATTATTAATCAAGGGTTATTCAAGAAATAGATATATAAATCTCTAAAGAAGAATATCTATCTAGTATTATAGATGATGATATTGTTATATTTGCAAGTACTATTGACATGCCTTTGAGGATGTGAGATCAGAGTAGTGAACATGAAAATCTTGATTATTTTGGTAAGGAGTATAAATATTTTTATGAGACTGACTTGAAGGTTTCCTTCTTTCTTGAGGAATCCAGTTGTACCAATAATCATGAGGTTGTGTCTTTTCCATTAGATGAACATATATCATGTGATGAAGTTTTGAACTGCACTCCAGTTGTATTCGGATTGGAATGCCCTAGAAATGTGGTAGACAATGAATTTCAAGACAAGAATCTCTATACTCAGGGTCTTGAGCCTAATGTTAAAAATAATGAGATTGGTGATGATAGTGAACAAGGTCCTAATTTTGGATGTTTGTATGAAATAGAAATGGAATATACAAGTTTTATGACTGAGACATGGATACCATAGTTTTCAACAAGGAATGTGTTAAGAAGACTTGTCTGGCTGAAAAATGAGAAATGTTTAAGTTACAAGAAATTTTGCACATGCAAACCAACTAACCTAACAACTGATGGTGCACCTGAACACCTTACTACCGATCACATCAATCCTGAGTTACTGGACTCATCTTTTGATATTTTTTATTTCAATTTGAACAATGATCTGAAAGGAGGATGGAAATGTGTTGATAATCTTGAAACATGAATATTTTGTAATGCTTGGAAAGGTGTGGATAGTTCCTCTTACAAGAATAACCCTGATGAGAATACAAGTGATATGGGAACTATTGAATCAAATCCCTTAGGAAATGAAGAATATGGTGGAATATCTAGTATATATTGCCCTAATAGATATAAATACCAATTGGAATAAAATCTTGTGTATGATCATATTTTGTTCATCACATAAAGTGAATATGTGCTCAATATGGGACAAAAGCTAGATGATAATGACCCTAGAGTTTTAGATGTGAAATGGAAATATTACTCTAGAGGGTTTGGTCATAATGGAAACCTTGAAAGGAATATGTATGAGGATTTCTAGTTTAGTGAGAAAAATAAATTTGATATCAGCTTGTATGATGGTAGTGACTAAATGGAGTATGAATGTTATACTTTACCTGTTCATTTGGATGAACATTTGGTCAAATGTGATTATAAATTGAGTCAGATGGGGGGGTGACATTGATCATGTATTTCAGTTAATGATCAGCTACAATTCACAGAGGGACATGAATGAAAAATGTGATTGTAAATTCAGACACATGTCTATGATATTTGAGTACAGTGCCTACAACATTACTAGTTGTTGGGAATTTTATGATAGTGTCTTCACCCTTGGTATGGTGCAAACAATGGAAAACATAGTTTTTTACAACTTAGGCAAACACTAGTTTTAAGGTTGGTAGGGCCCTATAACTTATGTAAATACTGTACATATGTTGTTTACTTTGGTTGGTTTTCTACCTAGTCCTTGTTTTTTTGGCTCTTTGTCCTTGGTCTGCTTCACCTAGATTCTAGATTCTTGCTCTATTCACTGAGGAACAAACATCCCAAACTAGAGCCACTGATGGAACTCCTAAAAAAATCATGGTTCCTTGATTAATTTGGCCAATTTTAGTCAGTCTCAATATGTTTGTACCTAGGGATTTTTTCATTAACGTTGCCTAGGGTTTTCGCTACCAATGTCTCACCCTAGAAACCCTTGGGGCTCTAATTTATCGTTCACTTGAACTGTTTCCCATTTTTGATAATTTTAAAAATTCATATGATGTCATCAATTAGAATTACTTGGAATTTACATCCTTTAAAAATATTCTCTTAAGTCCTTGAGGCCTTTTATATGTCATCCTAAGATGGTCCCCATCTTAAAACAACTTATGGGCACATGCTAAATTTTCTTTACTTAAGTCGCATATCTCCCATCGCTAATATCTTTTAAGTTTGTGATCTCAAATGAGCAATGAGTGATGAGTGGTGCTTTCTTTGATTTCGTGCATCACAAATTTGTTTTAAATGTTCAAATTTATATTAGCGATGTGTGATGGACTATGTTATCGTTGGTTCTTCTGGTATCAGTAATCACTCATGTATTTGGTAATGTGTATTAGAGATATGCAATGGAATTTTATGCACTTTGTATTTTATCTTATCACTCATTATGAATCCCTCTTAAGACAGGTGTTTCGAATTGGTGATGAGTGATAAGGTTAGTTGTTCAAACTTTCTTTTACTGATTTGAGGTGCTCTTAGGAGCGATGTATCTTGTGCCATTGATTTATCATGTAGGTGCACATGTCTTGATATTTTTTTCCCTTCACGGATATGATCTAGAGAATGAAGCATGAATCTGTGATGCACGATGGAAAGAGATTATGATTGAGGATAGGTGTTAGATTCGATGGTTGAGATCCCATTGCATGAATTCTCACACCGCTATTAGAATCTGTTGAAGGTAAAGTGAACCCGTGATGCATGATGAGAGATGAAGATATTCAAGAGTGGTAGTGATCCAATGGCCTTTTTTTTATCACGCCCATGCCCTCATCACTAATCGAGCCTTGAAGGAATGGGGCAAATCAATGATGCATGATGTGATATTACAGTAAATATTATCTTCAAGTGACGACTATGTACTTTGCTGATATAAATAGAAAGGTACGGATCATGTTGGAAATGCATGTTGATCATCAGATCAAAGGTGACTAATGAAGATTAAGCAAAAACATGGCAGTATTTGAGGTGGCATCATTGCTTTCTAGGAACAAGTTGTAAAAGCCAAAAATAATGCTTGAGGTCGCTATTGATGATTTTTTAAACTTGTAATGATCAATAGCCTAGATTCAAAGCTGGGCTACTAAGTTATCAACTTGCTTGTGCGAGGAATTTTTCAATCATTAATTGCACTACATGCTCAAAATTGTCTATTTAATGTAGGATTGTTTTCTTTTTTATCTCACTACTTTCATTTTGTAGAAAATCTAAGGTGTGAGTCATAGGTTCTCAAGTGCTGAGGAGTTGATGTGTTATTTTGGGTAGGTTGGTAGTCATATGAGCTCTCTGTTATCCATGTTCTAAGTTTGTCTAGGAATTCCATATTTATGGGATTGATTGTAATTGTCGAGACTTGTGGGTGTGCTTTTTTGCAAATTTGGTTCTAAGGTTTTTGAGTTGGTTAGATTTTCTACTCATTTTAAACTTGCTAGCTTTCATCTAGGTTTTGAGAAATAGGAAATTTTGGTTTGCCGACTTGGCCTACTAGGACCTTTGGTGGTTTTAGTGTTGTTGAATGTCATGAGGATTTGTCTAAGGCTGAACATAAGATTCCAGAGACTCTTGTGACTCCAAAGAGTCAAAGGAGTTCCCATGGTCGACAGAAGAAGATGACAATTGTCTAGAGTACCTACAACTTATGAAACAAGACCATTTAAAAATAATTAGTCAAAGTTAAATGCAAGGATCCAACTGTGCCTATGAGGAAGGCCATGAAAGAAAGAGACAAGCATCCAAAGGCTTGTCTAGGGAAACATGATTCTCCCATTGTGATTTTGATAGCCTTTTGGATGATGGATAAGACACTGACTCAAGGTATGATCAGTAGCTGCTCTCCCTAGTGTCGTCTAATGATTCTGATGAGGAGGTGGTGATGGTTCCTTCGATTGCCTCACAAATAAGGAGTGGATGAGAATGCTCTGATTCTTAAGAATCAAAGTAATGTGTCAACCTTATTTTTATTTTTGATGACACCATTGTTGTAGTGTTCGTGGTTTTGGTCTTTTACTCTTTCATCTTTTCTCTTACTCTTCCATGCTGATGTGGAAGTCTTTTGTCTGGTGTGGTGGAAAACCTTTTTCTTGACATGGACACTGCAACAATGACTAGCACTACCCTATGGTGATTTGACTACCATCCCTTGACAACTTATGATGAATTTTGTCTTTTTTCTTCCCCTTGTTTTAACAATCATTGCATATAACCATCTAGGAATCTCTTGAATTCTATTGAAATTATTTTGAAATGAATATGAAATGTAATCATAATTCAACTAGATGCTTGTTGCTCCCCTGTTCTATAAAGGGGATTTAAAGGTTGATTACGGAGAGAAGAGACAAGTGTAAGTTTTGGAGTCTTAGAAAGGTCTAGGAGAAAAATGCTAATCTCAAAAAAAGAGTATAATGTAAACAAATAGATTAATGGATATATCAGGAACCAATTTTTAGGCATATAGTTATGATGTAATTATCCTAAAAGGGTTTTATAGTAATACCAGTATTGGCAAATATTAGTTTAAAATACATGTTCTCCTGTGTAATTTCTTTGCAGATTATGAATAGGATTGTTAATGATAGTTTCATTTGTCTTTTGTCATTTAAATCGAATGAATGATTTTACTTATGCTTTAATTCAATGGGTTGATTAAATGCTAAATTAAGGTCATGGGTTTGTGAGAAATGATATAGGATTTGGTAATAAACCATGTTTTAGATACAGTTTCTTGAATGTTATAAGGTAGTATGTCAATGTCCCACACATTACTGGGTTGAATTGTTAGTGTATTATTATTTAATTGCAAAATAAATTTGTT
The DNA here is from genome assembly GCA_007115665.2 of Sequoiadendron giganteum. Taxonomy (NCBI): domain Eukaryota; kingdom Viridiplantae; phylum Streptophyta; class Pinopsida; order Cupressales; family Cupressaceae; genus Sequoiadendron; species Sequoiadendron giganteum. The sequence goes on from CM021102.1 coordinate 305,320,581, forward strand.
GTCCCATGAATGAAGCACTGGTCTCTTCATTAATTTATCTTGGATCAAATTGAGTTTAGTCGCACATCTATCCAAAGGATTAAAATAAGGAAAACATCATAATAACTATCATTTGAAGAATGTCTCAATCTGAAGTATCAGCTGGTTCCTAGCTATAGATAGTTTTTATTTGATGGCTGACCAAGCCTTTAGCGAATTTTATCTATGTTCATTTAAGAGGAATTAATTTGTGTATGGAAGTGCTCTTAACTGAATGGGTATCTTATGAGTACAAATAGGATTGCCATCCTAGGTTTCATAGAGCCCGAAGAGTAGAAGTAAGGACTCTTAGATCCTTTCTTGTGTGTTGGCCAATCCTTATCCTTATTAATAATTGAACCCTATAAATTTCATAGGTAAGGGATGGGATCAAGTTTGGTTCATAAATAATCACCAATACACCTACCCCCTACCCTTACACAAAACCTAAACCTAGACCATAATATTTGTAATGTAGAAAATTGTAGTCCTTTCTAAGTGAAATTACAATTTCACATTTAGCTTGGACCTATTTTAGTGACCTTGTATTTATGCATTTTAAACCTCATTAATATGCCCTTAATACCATTTATTATGTATCCCAAGGCCTATTTTAATTATTTCGTAACAATATAACATTCATTCAATACATGCTATTAATTGATTTAATGCCCCAACATAATGTAGGTCCTAAAATTTTATGATAAGACCCATTTAAGTTCATGAAATCAAATTAAAATATGTTTTTGTGGAATTTAAAGGTCCCAAATTCAAATTTTAAGTGTTAGATTTCAAGATTTACTAAATGATAAATTGGAAAGGAAGCCTATAAAATTAATTATTTCAATCATTTTTCATTAGACAAGAGAGAGATTCACATGAGATGACAAGTATTTACACCCAAGAGAAAGGATGAATCAATCAAGCATTCAAAGTTGAAGTCTTGGAGCAACATTATACTTGTTTTTGGAGGTCTTCAAGCTCATTTTTCCAACAAGATCAAGCATTATCAAAGATTGATAATAGATGACTATGGAGGATCATGATGGATTATACATTATGGGAGATGCACCAATCCATTCAGTCAAGCCTAATGACTTGTTTCCTAAGTGGTTATATCTTCTATTATCATTCTACTTTCTGCCTAAAGGAAGGTATTATAAAATTTGTGATCTATTAGGGTGATTTGACATATCCAAAGGTAGGTCTTCATCATTGTTCATGTTTCATCTTGGGATCTTATTATAACATAATTGAATAGGGTTTCTTTGCATGTTATCTCTTCACAATATTAGACACACTTAATATTAGGGCTTGCACACACTTTCATGTTTCAAATTTGTACTTTTCATCAAGGTTTAATTACCAAACTTGGGGTTTGACCAAGGAAAACCCTTATCCACCTTTAATTTTTTTTTTTTTCAAGCATATTTATCATTGGTATAGATCCGTGAGTGAAGATTTAGAAGTCTAAGGAGGAAATGTAGACACAAGACTCGGATCTTAGTTTTTGATTTTTTAGAAAGGGAGACTTGGAACCATTCACCCTTGACGGATTCACAAAACAAGCATTTTGTGACAGGTGCACAACTTCTAGACCTTATTAGATCTACTAGATCTTTAGTGTTTCTCAAAGTTTTATGATTCATCTACAAGATCTAAGTTTTAGCTTACATTTTTTAGTTGATTTACTATGTTTATTTTTTCTCCCAAAAGTGTAGTTTAGGCTGATACCCCATCTTCAATCATAAGGAAATCAATAGATTACCTTGTTGAGTTGACTCACCTAAGGCTTGTAGTTCAATTCTTTTTGTTGATCTCATTTCTTAATGAAAATAGGAAGACAGGTCCATCATACCCCCATTTCAAATTAATCTAACCTATTTTTCTATATTTCAATACTATAATTTTAACCTAAGCATAACCCTAACCCTGAATTGCACCCTAACCATAAGCCTATCCCAAACCCTAACTGTGGCCCTAACCCAATTATAGAAACGACCTCAACCCTGAGCCTAAGCCTTAAACTTAAGCCTACATATAACCCTAACCATAATATCATAACCCTAACCTAACCTTAACCCTAACCTTAAAATAAAACCTTAAACATAACCCTAACCGCAATTGTAACACTAACCATTACTCTCAAATAAGTCATAGTTGGTTTTTTCACACAAGTAAGAATATTGTTGCAATGGATGAGAGAGAAGAACCAATTATAATTATTTCTTATGGGAAAACAACCAACTATGACTTAAACTTAAATTTATAGCTTGCCTAAATCCTAACCTAAACATAACCCTAATCCCAACCGTGACACTAAACCAAACCGATAACCTAAACCTAATTTTACCATAAAATTAAATCTATTATTATAAGTGTAGCCTAAGCCTAAGCCTAACCCCAACCCTAACCCTAAAACTTATGCCTACATATAACCTTAACCATAAACTCTAAACTATAATATCATAAAACTAATCTAACCCTAAACCACACCCTAATCCTAACCTTAACATTAAACCCTAAACCATAATCCTAGCCCTAATCATAATCGAAATACTAACCATAACTCTAAAAATAACTCTACCCTTACCCTTGTAAGGAAGCTAAGGTAACAAAACAACTTCTTACACTAATCTTGAGAGGAGAATAATGCAAAACTTTTACATAACTTTAATATTTACATAAACTTAAACGTAAATAAACATAAATATCATGCATACCACGACATAGTGATTTACATGGAAAAAAATATTTTGGGAGAAAAACCTCACACTCCAAAATTCATCCAATATATTATTCAATAAATCACAAAGAATACAATATACTTGCAGAGAAAACTTCTTATAGGAGTACACCACTCAAAGATCAAGAGACAACACAACAACTATCAAGCTCTCAGAATACATTGCTCTCTCTACCATAGCTATAATACAATGCCCTCATAAAATAAGGTTGCATTCTAGGGCAAGACAAGCCAACAAAATATCCACCATTAGATCGAAAACCTAAAAATTAATGGTCTATATTTACAATATATCATTTATTTAATGTATGACAACCATTTTAGAAGTTTCCTCAAATAGTTAACACACTCACATTTTTCTCTTTTCTACCATTATATACACCTATCGGTGTAACTAGAATATATATATATATATATATATATATATATATATATATATATATATATATATATATATAAATACATCCTATCAAAAATAAATCATATATAATTGCAAGGTTGAGACATATTTTTCCAATAACTCTTAACCTAAATCTAAACCATAATATCATAATTGTACACTAACCTAACCCTAATGAAATTCTAATAAAACCTTAACCCTAAAACTTAAGTCTACATCTAACCCTAACCCTAAACCATAATCTATAATATCATAGCCCTAACTCTAATCTTATTTATCATTACTCTAAATCTTAGTCTATTTCTCATAACCCTAACCCTAACCCTATCTCTAACCCTAACCATAATCCTAACCATAAACCTAAATCATAATCCTAATCCCAACTCTATTCGCAACACTAGCCCTATTCTTAATCCTAACCCTAACATTGACCCTAATCCTAACCTTGAACCTAACCTTAACCCAAAACTATACCCTAACACTAACCCAACCCTAACCCTAACCAAAACTCTAACTCTAACTATAAACCCTAACTATATTCCCAACTCTAATCCCAACAATAATTACAACACTAACTATAAGCTTATTTCTCATAACCCTAATCTCAATCCTAACCCTATCCTTACCCTAAAACTAAACCATAATATCATAACCCTTACCCAATGCTACCCCTAAATCTCACCTTAAGCCTATGCCTAACCTAAACCTTCACCTTAACCCTAACCTCAACCGTAATCCAATGCCAAAAATAATCCCTAATCCTAACACTAACCCTAAATCCTAAGCCCACATCTAACCTTAACTCTAAACCCTAAATAATATCACAAATTCAACCTAACTCTAACCCTAAACCTTTACCTACCGTAAACCTTGACTGTAACCCTAACCCCAATCCTAATACAATACCAAAAATAACCCCTAAACCAAACACTAGCCCTAAAGCCTAAGCCTACATCTAACCTTAACCCTAAACCCTAAATAATAATATTAAAAATTGAAACTAACCATAGCCCTAGCTCACGCCCTAGATATAATCCTAGCCCTAACCCTTAGCATAACCCTAGCCCTAACCCTAACACTAAATCTTAAACCATAATCTTAACCCTAGACATATTGCTAACCCTAGCATAGTTGTAACTATAAACCTAACCTTAAAACTTAGGTCATAAACAATAATCGTAACCCTATCCTTGTCCTAACCCTAACCCTAACCTTAACCAAATTCGTAACTATAACCCTAAACTCTAACCCTAATCTCAACTCTAATCTCAACCATAACACTAATCTTAACTCTAAACCTAACCCTAAACCATAAACCATAATCATTACCCTAACCTAACCTTAAACCCTAATTGTAACCCTAACCTTGTCATAACCCTAACCATAAACCATAAACCATAATCCTAATCCTAATCCTAATCCTAATCCTAACCCTAACCCTAACCCTAACCAAATCCCTAACTGTAACCCCAAACCCTAACCCTTCTCCTAACTGTAATCCCAATCATAATTATAACACTAATTGTAACTTTAAACCTAAATCTAAACCCTAACCCTAACCAAATGTCATCATGATAACTGTAACCTAACCTAATCCTAATCTTATTTTTCATAATCCTAACCCTTTTCTATTTTGACTGAATAAATTAGTTTCATTTCTATAAAAATATATTAAAATAATCAAATATGCATTGTAAAAAATTTATTCAAATTATATAATATAATTAGAACAAGTTTAAAATAATAATATAATAATATAATAATATTATTATATATATTAATAATATCATAATATTAATGTTAAATATTAATTAAATAACACCATACTAATAATAATATAATACTAATATTAATAATAAAAACAAAAAAATAATAATATTTTAGTTATTATAATACTATAATACTATTAATAATAATAAAATAATATAAATATATTAATTAAAATCTAATATATAATTTTGTATAATAACTTTTTATATATTGAAAAACAGATATATATCACTCTATTTATAATAGATTATATTTAAGATATATATATAAATAAATAATACATTATAATTATTTTATTAATAAACCATAATATAACACACACTCCACTTCTAGAATTGCTTCCGTCCTGCTTACGAAACACATTTTCCACATTTTCTTCTGTAATTTTTAACTTCAATTTCGCACCAATCTGTTCACGTATACATAAATGTGGACGCCAATGCTTTGTTTACACCATGTCTTGATAATATATGCCACCGGTTTCCTTTATAGTTGTGCCCAGATCTTTTAAACTTGTGGGATTCCACAATTTTTAAACTTCATAATATTTTGGAGTAGACTGGAATCGAACTCAAACTTTCCGATCGTGGAAAGTAAGTGAAATGACAATGTCTTGGATTTACAGAAAAATGTTCACCTGTATCCAAATACAGAATTGCTTTTGTTTGTGCGACGTCTATCCAACCAACACAATGCACATTTCAATATATTTATTAATTAATTCAAAATAAAAAATGTGTTCTATTTTAATTTTCAATTATTTATTTAGTCGATAGGCTATTTACGTGGGGAGACCCCACTGAGATCTCTTCCAGTCTGACGCCGTTGGGGAGGGAGTATGATTTAGTGAATCGACATCTTCTTGCTTCAAACCTGTCGTGCCAAGCATTCATCATATCTGTCAACGGATTCATGCATGACTTAGCGGCATCCATCCAAGGCTGGATGCGTCAGATCTGAGGTGGCGGACATTGATTGTAGTTTTTTACGTTGCACATTAATATGAAAAAGGCTACACAGCATACAATCTGCCTAACATTGTATCTTTATTTTTAATTAATTAATAAATCTGATCAAATGATAGATTGTATGCCAGTTAGCTTTTTCCCATTAATATTGCACAATACACATTTGACTGTATTTATTAATTAATTCAAAATAAAAAACGTGTTCTATTGTAATTTTCAATTATTTAATAAATACAGTCAAATGTGCATTCTTCTGCTGCTGCATAAACAATATGTTGTGCAAACGTAGGGACTGACGTTTTCATGCGTTGACGTCTTGCTTTGACTGAAGGTACCACATCACGCCTGTACCATATAAATATTAAATCATTTCAATGCCTTCTCACGCAATTTGAGATCCTTTTGATTCCCAACATATTAGCCTACACTTCTACAGGTAGCATGTCTGAAACGCTTAACCAAGTCCAATGGACACCAGAAACTAAGCAGAGCTTAGCTCCGCTTTTAACGCCCTACCAAATGGGTTCTTTCAATTTGGCTTACAGATATCTCTCACCACACACTTCTACTTAGGACGCACCAACAAGATTGGTTCTTTTTCTCTAATATTTTCTTTTTTGTGGCAGAGTGGTTTTGGCTCCTCTAACCAGGAAAAGATCCTACAATAACATCCCTCAACCGCAAGCATTTTTGTACTACTCTCAGAGAACAACACGCGGGAGGTTGTTGATCGCAGAGGCAACAGGCGTTTCTGATACCGCTCAAGGGTGGGTCAGCACTCGAATTACCTTCATTTGAATTTTACCTTATTCCGCACTTTTAAACGTTTACTTATAGAAAATCTCTGTAAATGGCAGATTTGCAGATGCGCCAGGAATATGGACAGAAGAGTAGGTTGAAGCCTGGAAGCCCATTATCAAGGCTATGCACGACAAGGGTGGCATTTTCTTCTGTCAAATATAGCATTGTGGAAGATTTTCCCATGTGGGTGAGTATTTCCATGCTTTCCACTGTTGTTTTATTCAATCTCCAGTTTCGTCTACAAACAAACCACCACTGGAGAGATCGGTTTACCGAATCGAAAGGATATGGCAGACTTCTCTCCTCCTCGGCCTCTGAAAACAGAGGAAATTCCCAATATTGTTGCAGATTTTTGAAATGCTGCCAGAAACGCTATAAATGCAGGTATGCTTTTGTTCTTATTTCGTGATTCGAAGAAGAGAATGTTCCTTTTGTTGCTATAATTAGTAGGTTTTCGAACAGGGTTCGCGGGGTTGAAATCCATGGGGCTCATGGGTACCTTCTTGACCAGTTCATGAAAGACAGCGTAAACGATCAAACCGATCGTTATGGCAGAACATTGGAGAATCGTTGCAGATTTGCTCTTGAATTGTGGAAGCAGTGGTGGATTAAATCAGAGCAGAGCATGTGGGAATTCGGATTTCTCCCTTTTCAACACATTTAGAAGCGTATGACTCAAATCCGGAGGCGCTGGGGATTTACATGGCGGAGGCTCTGAACAAATATAACATTTTATATGCACATTTAGTTGAGCCAAGGGTTGCTAATGCGCAGTGGACAATTGGGAGTGAAAAGAACCTTATTCCCATCCGGAAAGCTTTCAAGGGTACCTTTTTGGCTGAAGGGGGTTATGATAACGATGATGGGAACGAAGCTATTTCTAGTGGCAAGGCAGATTTAGTGGTTTATGGGCGACTGTTTTTGGCAAATCCAGATTTGCCAAAAAGATTTGAGTTGAATGCGCCCCTCAATAAATACGACAGAGAAACATTTTTTACTTCCGATCCTGTCGTTGGATACACAGATTACCCATTCCTCCAGTCTTGAATGCGTTTCTATCCAAATGTAATAATGCCTTCTTCAGAAACTTGCAACATGAAGGAGTTCTCATTAAAATTGCAGGCTATTTATATTATGTTACAACTCAATCAATTTCAATAACATTAAATATAAGAAGATTATATTAGCTCATTTTTCCTTTATCTACTCATTTGCATTCTATCGCTCTTCTCTTCTCGTTTAGGGGTTTCTTTGAAATATATAATTTGATATAAAGATGTACTTAAAATATGAGGGAAAATAGAGGTGATATATTTTAGATATTTAGAATGGTTATTATTCTTAAAATTGAGTAAATAATGTTATTTTATTCGTGATAAATAATTATATGTTACGACATCTATTTAATATTTGGTATGTCTTTGTGTAATCTATTAAATAGTAATATTAGGTAATCACAGTACGATTTTAGAACTAAGCAACTTATTATGCATTAAATAGACAAACAATTAACATCATTCTTTTTACTTATGATCTCAATTTATTTTTATACAAGCACTTGTCAGTACATGGCTCTTGTTTAAATTTGTATTCACTTTAAAAAAAAAAATAGAAATCTCAATGACAATTAAAACTTACAAATTAAAAAATATACAAAATATTTTAAAAATAAAATAATTGATATTATACCAATCACAAAGATTGAGAAGTTGAATGGCCAACTAAAGGATTAATGGGCGAAATGAAGAAAGAAACAAGGTCACTTACCTAACATAGATTTTCAATAGTTGAATAGCAATACAAAATTGATATTCATAGGCAATATTATTAATATTTGTCATACTTGAACATTAATATTGCATCATTGTAATAAAAAATTGATATGAGATTTTAAAAGTACCTTTTTAAATCTACATGTAATATATATAAGTAGCTCTTTTATTCACTACAACCCATTCCAAAGCCCATGTTATCTTTAGGCCCTTTCATTCCAATGGAGGACATCCTACACTAAATCCAAGACACATAGCAAGGAAGAAAAACCTATGATAAGGTTGGATTAAAAAGAGATAATCTTTAAATGAAACCCTATCCATCTTACCACCCTTGGATGATTATCATTATCATTACAAGGAACTTTTTTGATGACATTATTATGTGGGTGTCAAAAATGCACATCCTTAGTGTCTTACTTTATCAATCATAACTTTCGTCCCTCATCACTATTCATTTCCACTATTAACAATCCAACTCCAACCCTACAAGACCTCAATATTGATCCTTTCAAGGATATGATTTCAATGATGACCAAGATCAATGAACCTAATAAACATATCATTTATATATTTCAAGTTGTTGAGGACTTTGTTGATAGACACAATAATCTAAGTAGCACTCTAAAAGATAGGGATATTTATTTTGAAAGTTTCTTAGCGACACTATAGATGTGATCTTTGTTTGGGAATCTTGTTATGTTATAATTTTTTCCTTCCCATCTAAACAAGACTTTTACAAATGGGCTATCATAAAATATAAATGAAAAGGTTCTAGACGAAATAAAGATTAAGACAAGGAGAGAAAAGTGGGCCAAGATCAAATGAATGTGCAAGAATTAAATTAGTTTTAGGAAATTTTCAAGGATTGGGTGCATGGAGGAAACTAGAATAAAGGACCTCAAATAATTTCTTAGTTCTTGGATCCCTTGTGAGTTTTTAAACTCAGGGGAAGGAATAAATGAGAGGAGAAATGAAGGATAGGGTTTGATTTTTAGGAGGGATCATGAACAAAGGAGACAAGGAAATATAAGAGGGGATCTATAGGGATAAACGAACGGGAAGGACTTTGAACGAAGGTTCATGACTCCTCCACAAGCTCTAAGATCAATAGGGATGAAGGGAAGGGATCAAAAAGGTAGGGGAAAGGAGGATTCAAGATGCAAGGGTTGGGGTAGGCCTAGTAGAAAAACTTGGCGGCAAGGTCTAGGATATCTTCAAAGTTTCAAGTTCTAGTGGGGAGGAACATGATGAAGGGTTTTGGGGCTACTTTGGATTTGGGGAGCTCTAAAAATTTGGGTAGGATGTAGATCAAGAGAAAAATAGTTAAATACTTGGCACATTGCACTATGTACCAAAATCTAAGGTTCCTACTTGAGCCTAAGGCTCGATAGGGAGGAAAAAATAGTGGGAGAAATATTGTAATAAGGAAAGGGAAGTGTAGCATGGATAGTCACTAGAGTAGAGATTCAAGTTATAGGTAAATGAATGAAACTTGAAGATCTTGTGCAAAGTGAAATGTATAAAAAAATCTTGAAACTTGCCAAGGTAAAACACATATATAGACACATTGGCACAAAGATAGGACCTCACCATAAGAAAATTCCCAACATGTACATCTTAGTTCATAAGTAATTATTATTACATCCTTTTTCAATCTATATACCCACATACCATCACTCAATTCGTACTTTTTTAAAATCTTCTATAATTAATCTTCAATATTTCAATAGATAGATCCTTGTACTATTAGACCATTTTTTTGTGAAAATCTATTAATTAAACTATCAAATTTTATTTCATTCACAACATTTATTGAAAATGTACACTCTTGGGAATTATCATCCTTATTATTTTTAGCATCTAATTATTAGGGTAATACTCTACAATTGTGTAATCCTTATTTTTTATTTTAATTACCATCCAAATCTTCCATTTAATGGAAATACATGTTACTTTCTTGTATTTTATAACAACACATATATACTAACAAAATTAATAAGAAAATAAATATGGAGACATTGAATTTTTTTTAGTGGATTATGTGAGATACGACACAATAATTTTTTTGAGTCATTTATGGAGGAAAAAAGAGTGGGAGAAAAATTGTAGTAAGGAATGGGATGTGCAATGGGGATATGACTCATTAGGGTGAAAATTGGGGTTCTAAAGGAGTTTGGTACCCTAAGACCTTGTACAAAGTGAACAAGTCTAATAAAATCATGAAAATATGCCAAGGTAAAACACACATATGGACACCTAGCACAAAGGTAGTACGTCACCATAAGAACACTTCCAATGTAAAAATTACTATAGAATTTGATAAAACATATTTATTGAACATTCTTAAGAAAGACCAATATAAGGGTCCAACTGAATGTCTTTTTGATCAGTTATTAACTATGGGTGAAGGAGGGTCCAGATACACACAGATAAGTTAGGACTCAAGATAAGCTTGAAAATGTTAAATTGATTCCTAATGTCCTTGTACCACTTAAATCCCACTTAAAAACTATGACAACAAATTCAACCATTTCTTTTAATTATGAGACTAATAATTGTTGTCTTAAACTTCTTTAAAGATGAGGTGTAACTAAAAGATAAACTAGTAAAATCTTAAGATAAAACTTTTAAAAATGGTTTTAAGAAAATCATATGTTTGTCCAAATTATTTCCAATTCTTCACATGGTTAATTTTAATTTTTCTTAAGCATTGTGTAATATTATTCATGTCTTAAATGAGTAGGAATAGAAAATATTTAATTATTTGTCTGCCTTTTACAATTAGCAATGCAATAAAAAAAACATAAGTAATTAGTATTACATCCTTTTTATTCTATATCCTAACACACCATCACTTAGTTCATAGTTTCTTCAGCTCTTGCATAATCAATCTTTTACAATATTTGAATAGGCAAATACTTGTATTATTAGACCAACTTTTTATTGTTAACTCTATCAAACAAATTACCAAATTTTATTGCATCCACAAGATTAATTGAAAATGTTCACTCTTTGTAATTGCCATCTTTATTATTTTTAACATCTAATTATTAGGGGATAACTCTACACTTGTGTAATTTTTACTTATAATTTTAGTTACCATCCATACCTTCCATGCACTTGTAATAACATTACTTTATTTTATTTGCTAAAAACGTGTATACACTAATAGTCTTACTAAGACAACAAATATGAAGACATTGAAAATGTTTTGAGTGGCTTATGTGAGATGCAATGCAACAATATTTACAAGGACTTCAAAATGTAATTGAATTTGATTATTGTTCATGTCAATCCTCCATTCACTAGCATACTGGAGAGACAAGATAACATTGTTTTTTTTAGTGTAGATTTTATTTATTTATCTCATTTCTTTTGCAATAAAATATCTTTCTTTTTCATAAGTTTAGAGTGTACATTGCTCTTACACCAAATCAAAAATAAAAGAACATACAAAGAATTGAAAACTAAATTATAATTATATAATAATAATGCAAAATAATAATACCATTAAATTATTAAGAATTTACAATTTATTGTACAAATCCTAATAAAGGAGTGCATTCTTGTATAACTTCCCCAAAATCACTCTCGAAAAAACTAATTTCAAAAAATTAACATAAAACAAACTAAATATTTTAATACTACCACCAAATCACAATGATGATTTTATTAGAAAATGTAAACCTCAAATTTCTAAGAAAAATATGTCAGAATATCTAATCTTGAGCAACAACGGGAAAGTGCATTTAATGAACAATCTGAAGAGATCCGTTTTGGATCGTTCGCCCCTTTTGCATTGCCAGATCCTTGCTGTCCCAATTAATTTTTTGGCAGCAAATTTATTACTAGTAGGTAGATTTGAAAACGAGTGCTAGTTTTGGAGTGAAAGTAGGGAAAGACAAAAGGAAGGTATAGATTTTTTTTCCTACAAGAAACAAAAGACAGATAGTGAGGAGCAACAGACAACAAGAGAATGTTCAGGTGAACCTGTAGCAATAGACGACCAGTGCTTCGAAATTTCTCTAGCACGCAACAACACACAGTTTGCTCCAATGTGCCAGAACGTGTACAAATTTTGTATGAGAGAATATACAAAGCTTTGCTCTGATTTTTTTGTATATAATCATTTGGATTGTAATATTTCTGGATAGTTGAATGAAATAGCATATATTCTGCCTCCTTGTCTTGTTGCCTCTATTTTATTTGGTCTATTTTTTCTTCTTTGCCCACTGTAGTTGGGTTTTTTTATCAACATATTAGTATCAAAGCCCTAAGTTTTATGGGCATTTAGTGTTTAAAGCCCTAGCTCTAGTCCTAGGCATGCTATGACAAAAGATTAGCTTCTGGGTATTTGGGAAAGCCCTAGTTTCTTCTAGGAAGTGAAGAAAAACCCTTTGGTTTCTTCTGGGTATTTGTAGTTTACCTCATTTAGCAAAATGGCTGGAGGAGACAATAGGAGTTGGCAACAACCACCTATTTTTTATGGAAAAAATTATGACGTCTAGGAAAAGAAGATGAAAAACATTCTAGTAGCAAATGATTTGTGGGAGTTGGTTGCAAATGGGTTCACATATGTGACTGGCCTAGAAATGCATATGCAACATTGACCAATCCCCAAAAGAACCAGTTGAATAAGACAAGAAAGAATGATGCAAAAACCTTTAGTTTGATTGAGGTAGCCTTTAGAGAGGCTATTTTTCGTCGAATAGCGACAACTAGCTATGCAAAAGCAACATAGGATATACTTCAAACCACCTGCAAAGGGACAGAGAAAGTGAGGTCAGTGAAACTCCAACTACAAAAGAGAGAATTTGAGACCATGTAGATGAAGGACAACGAGTCCATTTTAGATTTCCATACAAGGGCTTCCACCTTGATTAACCAATTGAGGATAAATGGAGAAACTATGGAAGAATAGAAGATTGTGGAGAAGATCCTTAGAAGCTTACCCACAAAATTTGACTTGGTGGTTATTGCCATAGAAGAGGCAAAGGACCTCTCAACATTGTCAATTTATGAGTTAATGGGTTCACTTCAAACCCATGAGCAATGCCTAAATAGGTCTGCAAATTCTTCCCAGGAACAAGCTTTCAAAGCTCGAGCCAATGTAAGAGGCAGGGGAAGAGGAAGAAATGGCAAAGGTAGAAGCAACTCCAGAAGAGGAGGCTCAAACAACCAAGAGGAAACTAGCACTTCCCACTCTGACTTCCAAAACATAAGGAATAGCAACTCAAATCAAAGGAAAGATAAGAGCAATATGTAGTGTTACTACTATCACAAGTATGGTCACTATGCAAGCGAATGCAGGAAGAAACAAAAGAAAGATAGTGAGCAACAACAAACAAAAAGGGAATGTTCAAGTGAACCTACAGTAGCAAAGGACCAGTGCTTCAAAATTTCTCCAGCATGCAGGAACACACAATTTGCTACAGTGCACCAGAATGTGCGCAGTTCTTGCATGAAAGAATATACAGAGCTTTACTTTGAGTTTTTTTTTATGTAATCATTTGGATTGTAATCTTTTTGGATAGTTGAATGAAATAGCATATATTATACCTCCTTGTCTTGTTGTCTCTATTTTATTTGGTATGTTTTTTCTTCTTTTCCCACTGTAGTTAGGTTTATTTTCCCAATAGATTGGTATCAAAGCAATATCATGGGCATCAAAGAAGCAACCCATAGTTTCTCTCTCCATAGTTGAAGCGAAATACATTACAGAAAACACAACAACATGCTAAGCTATTTATCTTAGGAGAATCCTTGCAGATTTGAATGAACAACAAGAAGATCGTACAACCATATATTGTGACAATATGTCTTTTATTGTTTCGATCAAGAATCCCATCTTCCATGGATGAAGAAAGCACATAGAAATCCGCTACCATTTCATAAGGGAGTTGGTGGAGCATGGATAAATTAAACTTTAGTACTACAGATCTAAGTAGTAGCTCGTTGATATTTTCACAAAGGCATTGTCAAAAGACTCCTTTGAATGCCTAAGAGATAGGATTGGTATGTAGGAATGTGCGAGAACTTCAGTTTTGGAAAACACAGAAAAGCATCGATGTGTCGGAAACTTGGTTCAAAAAAACACAGAGAAGTGCCAATGTGCACAAAATTTAGTTTAGGTAAACTCAGAAGAGTGCCAATGTGCCAGAACTCCAGTTCAGGATAGTGTAGAAGATTAGAACAAGTGCAAATAGGTTTGCACCAAAAAATTTCTTTCGGTGCTTCGAAACTTTTGGTCTATTGCGTCTGAAGTTTCGTAGAGTGATGAAAAACAAGACTGCGCTAGAAACCTTTGCTCCAAAAATTTTGTGTCGGAGCTTTTGAATGGTGATGAAAAACAAAAAGACTAGAGATTAAGGGGGAGTGTCAAAATATCTAACTTTGAGTAGCAACGGGAAAGTGCATTTAATACACAATCTAAAGAGATCCGTTTTGGATCATTCCCCCTTTTGCATTGTCAAATCCTTGTTGTCCCAATTAATGTTTTGGCAACAAATTTATTATTGGTAGGTAGATTTGAAAATGAGCACCAGTTTTGGAGTGAAAGCAGAGAAAGACAAAAGGAAGGTATATAATGTTTTTCCAGCAAGAAATAGAAGACATATAGTGAGAAACACCAGATAACAAGGGAATGTTCAAGTGAACCTACAACAGCAAAGGACCAGTGCTCCGAAATTTCTCCAGCACGTAGCAACACACAGTCTGCTCCAGTGCGCTAGAATTTGTGTAGTTTTTGTATGAGAGAATATACAGAGCTTTTCTCTGAGTTTTTTGTATGTAATCATTTGGATTATAGTCTTTTTGGATAGTTGAATGAAATAGAATATATTCTACCTCCTTGTCTTGCTATCTCTATTTTATTTGGTCTGTGTTTTCTTCTTTGCCCACTGTAGTTCGATTTCTTTTCCCAACAAAAACCACGTTCAAGATTCAAGGAATGGATAATCTGTATAACCAACAGGATCGAAAGTATAAAATGTTTCTCTATCATATTTATTGAGGGGCACATTGAACTCAAATATTTTTGGCAAATTTGGATTTGCCATAAAAAGTCACCCATAAACCACTAAATCTGCTTTGCCACTCCCATCATCTTGATCATAACCCCCTGCATCCAAAAAGGTCCTCTTGAATGCTTTCCTAATGGGAAATAAGGCTATTTTCACTCGCTATCATCATCTGTGTATCAACAAGCCTGGGCTCAACTAAACGTGCATATAGAATGTTTTATTTATTCAGAGCCTCTGCCATGTAAAGTCCCAGTGCCTCCGGATTTGAGTCATACGCTTCTAAATGAGCTGAAAAGGGAGAAAGCCGAATTCCCACATTCTCTGCTCCTATTTCATCCACTATTGCTTCCACAACTTCAAGAGTAAATCTACAACGATTCTCCAATGTTCCACCATAACGATCGATTCTGTGGTTCACACTATCTTTCATGAATTGGTCGGTAAGGAAGCCATTAGACCTAAGGACTTCGACACCATCGAGCCCTGTTCAAAAAAGTATTGAGTATAGCAACAAAAGGAACATTCTCTTGTTCAAGTCATGATAGCCACAAATAAGAATAAAAGCATACCTTCATCTATAGCATTTCTGGTAGAATTTCAAAAATATGCAACAATATTAGGAATCTCCTATGTTGTCAAAGGTGGAGGAGGAGAGAAATCTACCACATCCTTGCAACAACATTGGCGATTACGCTGATATTCTGCATTTCAATGCACCCAATACAATTACATATAATGTTATTTTACAGTTCTACCAACCAGATTGAAAAAAACAAGGGAAAAATTTGTGACATAATATGATTTGGGTGAAAATACTGACCCACGTGAGAAAATCTTCCACAATGCCATAGTTGACAGAAAAAAATGCCCCCCCTGTCATGCACAGCCTTGACAATGGGCTTCCAGGCTTCAACCTGCCCCTGTGTCCATATTCCTGGCGCATCTACAAACTTGCCATTTAAAGAGAATTCCATATCAGTAAACGTTTAAAAATGAGGGATAAGGAAAAATTCAAATTAAGTTATGTCGAGTCTTGACCCACCCTTAAGCAGTATCAGAAACCCCTGTTGCCTCTGCGATCAACAAGCCCCCGCGAGTTGTTCTCTGAGAGTCGTGCAAAATTGCATGCAGTTGAGGAATGTTATTGTAGGATCTTTGACTTGTTAGAGGATCCAAAACCACTCTGCAAAAGAAAATAAGAGGGGGTTTTGTTAGGGAAAAAAATTCTCTGTTGTTGGTGCATCCTAAGTAAAACTGCATGGTGAGAGATACCTGTGAGCCAAATTGAAGGAACCCATCTTGTAGGGCGTTAAAAGTGGCACTGAGATCTGCATAGTTTCTTGTGTCCATTCGACTTGGTTAGTTGTTGCAGACATGATGGTCGTAGAAGCGAAGGCTAAAATGCGATTGGATGAGAAGGAATTGACATTTATAAGGCGTATGTGTAGTGTGGGGTCTTAAATCAATAAGGACTGTCAACGCATGCAAATGTCAGTCCCTACGTTCGCACACAACTGAAGATTCAAAGAAACTGTATGTACCTAGGGGAGAGGGGCCAGTAGTCGTGCAGGCTAATTTCGTCAGCATGTAGTGATTGACTGGAATATTGTAGGACCTTCGTTTTTTTTTTTGAAATGTAGACTAGCCTCTTATCTATATATAACTAAGGTTTGGAGGTGTGACTCATCATGCAACTTGCTACATCAGCGCATCTGCTGAGAAGTGTCCAAAATTTGACTTTTGAAAGATTCGACCAGAACTTAATCATGCTACCCCTAATAGTCAAACACAAAATATCATTTGTTGCTTGTAAAATATCATATTTTTATTTAAAATAAAACTTATATGCAACTTAAATGGACCAAATACCTATTGGTAACCATAAATCTTTGTTTCCTCTACCTTATATATTTAACACAAATGGACCAATAGTTGAACACATAAAAACTATTTGTTGTTATAAAAACAACACATAATTATTTAAATTACAACTTATATCAAATAAAAATGGACCAATAGTTGAATATTCAAAACTTTTTGAAAATCTTTCACATTTATTGAAAAAATACATGGTTTTTATTATGCTCACCTTTTAAATTTGTGATAGGACAAACTATTAATATTAAATATTCCAATGCTTGTACATTGCTACCCCAATAGTTGTACACATAGGAACAATATTTGTTCATATGATAACAATACTTGTTTAAATGAGTGTCTTATTTTATCAAATAAACATTTAATTTTATAAATGACACACTTATAGTGGATAATTTAGATATTTTATTTGAGACAAAAAAATATTTATTTCACTTGTTCATGAATGTATTTATGTTTTTTTACTTGAACAACTATTGGTCCCATAATGTCACGTATTTGATAATATTTTGTTTAATATGTGAAATGAATATATACAAGATATAATATTAATTCATTCTAATATTGATATGAATAATCACAATTGACTGCACGACTATTGGACCCCGCACGACAATTGGCTCCTCTCCCCTAGTCATTTCACGTATTTTTCACAAGAAAATTCATTTCGATTTGCCACTACAATGTTTTAATTGGAGTTTGAAAATTGTGGTCAATTATGTGCCACAAGACGTGGTAAACAAAATCGATGTCATCCACATTTTATTGCCTTTTATTTTGATATATGATATTATGTAAGGGCATACGATGTTTATAAACACGTTTGGGGACTCCATGTTGTCTTGGTCAAAATCTTAGATGTATTAGTTTTATGAATCTCATTGAAAGGATTATAATTTCAAACAATCATGCAATATGTTCACCATGAAATGTAACTCTTCAGCTCTGAGTTGTTTTTCTATGTAACTCTAATTGTTTCTTGCAATATAAAAACAAATTCACCATGAAATGATATTTGACTATACATTATTTTTTTATTTTTTTACTTTAATAAATTGAAGTGTAGATGTGCAAAATAAGTTTTTAATAAAACACAACAATCAAGTTCATAAATCAGAACAACATATGCTATCTCAGCTCACAATGATTAGTAGAGTGGTTCAATAACAACTAAATTTTTAAATTGAATTGGTTAAAATGTAGGGTTCAAATCTATGTATATTTGGGTGACCTAAGTCAAGTCCACACCTACAAATTAGATAGAAGGTGGTAAAAAATATGATGAGGGATTAAGAAAGTGAATCTAATTGTTTAAGGAATTGGTGTATCTGAAGTCATGAGGTAATTTCATGCATAATTATATCACTTGTAAGCTAATTATATTATTTATGACGCTCCAATCAAAGTAGGACTGAAACATAAGGGAAAAGGGCATATCTATGCAATTTTTATTATTTACAATATTATATTAATAAAAAGGTACATATGAAGGTTTATAGTTGTCTCTTTTTCACTTTTCCCCTTAATTCTACATTCACTTTGATTAGGTGATCCTCTATGTAATAGCTACCATACAAGTGGCATATACGTGTGTAGAAGTTGGTAAATTCACTAAGCCTTCACCAATCCTAAATTCACACACCTAAAGAATTTGGATTCAATATGAAAAATAGCTATTTTGCACATTAGTTCAATTATCATGTGCATATTTGAAGATGGACTAATTTTATGAGGCAAAACTAAGCCTTGAAATTTTATATTAAAATTCCAAAATTAAAATGTATGTTGACCCCTTCGAACTAGCCATTGTCCCTCAAGTTCCAACTCGATTATAAATATTTCAACTTATATTCTAGGGTGTTGCATGGGTAAGTGCACCAAAATGGTTCCCAAAAATAAGACTTAAGTGGACAACTTTTTTCTGAAATCAGGAAATACTGACCTTGGACATGAAATTGAGGATACTTAGACTCAAAATTTTGAGATGGAACAAAAAGAAGAATTCAAGTGCTCTGA
This sequence comes from Sequoiadendron giganteum, assembly GCA_007115665.2. Taxonomy (NCBI): domain Eukaryota; kingdom Viridiplantae; phylum Streptophyta; class Pinopsida; order Cupressales; family Cupressaceae; genus Sequoiadendron; species Sequoiadendron giganteum. The sequence goes on from CM021102.1 coordinate 305,339,975, forward strand.
GTCTACTTTCTAAACTACTAATTTATTTTGAAAATGATTGAGATTAAGGGGTTCAAATGAGGGACGTACACAAATTGGTGTTGTTTTTTTCAGAAAAACATAACATAGCAACTCTTGTACGACCTGATAGAGGGAGAGGGTGTGAGAGGGAGTGACCTGATAGAGGCAGAGAAAGAGGGGGTGGAGTGAGAGGGTCTTATCTAGGTAGGGTTGGAGGGATAGATAGAGAGAAGGGAGACAGATAAAGAGAGAGTTACCTAGGTAGGTTTCCAGAGAGAGACCTTAGAGATAGAGGGGGTGGGAGGAAGAGACATGAGAGAGAGGGAGAGAGGTAGTGGGAGAGAGTGGGATGGAGTGGGAGGGACATAAAGAGAGATGGATAGAGGGAGTGAGAGAGGGTGGTAGGGATTGATTGAATGAGAGGTACACAAAAAGAGGGAGACGGTAGATAGAGACAATTAGAGAAGGTGGGAGGGAGGGAAGGAGGGAGAGGTGTGATGTATAGATAGAGAGAAAGTGATAGGGGTGGAGGGTATAGGGTTGAGGGATTAGGATGGAGGACCTATAGGGTTGATGGTTTCTAGGGTATTAGGGTTTAAGGTTTGAGGGTTGATGGAATAGGTTTGATGGTAGAGGGTATTTGGTTGAGGGTATAGGGTAGAAGGTTTAAGGTTTAAGCATTTAGGGTTGAAGGGTTTGGGGTTAAGGGTTTACTTGGTTGAGGGTAGAGGGTTTAGGGTATAGTTTTGAGGGTATATGGTTGAAGGATTAGGTTCAGGGTCCAATGTAAGGGGTAGAGGGTTTAGGGTTTAAGGATTGAGGGTTGAGGGATTAAGGGTTGAGGGTTGAGAATTGAGGGTTGAGTGTTTAATGTATAGGGTAAAGGGTAGAGGGTTTAAGGGTTGAGTGTTGAAGATTGAGGGTTTAAGGTATAGAGTTGAGGGATTAGGGTTGGGGGTCCAATATATAGGGTTGAGGTTATAAGGGTTGAGAGATTAAGGGTTGAGGGATTAGGGTTTAGGGTAGAGGTTAGAGGGTAGAGGGTAGAGGGTAAAGGGTAGAGGGTAGAGGGTAAAGGGTTTAGCAGTTTAGGGTTTAAGGGGTAAGGGTTGAGGGTCAAGGGTTTAGGGTTGAGTGTTTAAGGGTTTTAGGGTTGAGGGTTTAAGGGTCAAGAGGGTTGAGGGATTAGGGTAGAGAGTTTACTGAGTGGGTTTAAGGGTTGGTGGATTAGGGTTGAGGGATTAGGGTAGAAAGTCTACTGAGTGGGTTTAAGGGTTGGTGGATTAGGGTTGAGGGTAGAGGGTAGAGGATTGGCAGTAGAGGGTAGAGGGTTTATGGGTTAGAGTTGTTAGGACTGAAAACTTCCATATAAAACCCTAAGGTTTTCCCACAAATTTCCATAATTTTCCATAAAAATCCTAAGGTTTTTATCAGCTGAATCTAATATTTCCCTACTTTCTCATAAAAATGGTTTATTTTAATCCCCGTCCATTTCATTATTCACTTTATACCATTACCGCTCCTTTTAAAAAATAAAAAAATCATTTAAACCCTTACCGCTATACCTCGGGGGGACATCGTACTATCAGCGGTAGTGCGGTGGTCGGGTAGCGGTCAATGGATCTAGCATGAAATGTTTACAGCGCTACCGCACACGGTCAATTCATTGACCATGGTAGCGTGGTAAACTGTTAGTCATTGGTGAAGCGACTAAGGAGATGGAAGATAATGTTCATTGCGGTACCGTGCGCGATCAAACCACAGACCGCGGTAAACAGGTAGCGGTTAGCTGACAGTTAAGGCACGACTGAGGAAGTGTAAAAGACATTCATCGTGATACCGCAGGGGGCTCCAAAGAGGACCGCGGTAACACGGTAAGCAGTTAACATAGACAACGAAATGGATACCGCAGTATCACTGGCCGTCATCAAGGTGCTTGCAGTAATGCGGTAGATGGGAGTGGATACAGTCAAAGTCAATGACCATGATACTGTGGGGAGTGGAAATAAAGGCTGCGGCAGCACGGTAAGGAGTGAAGATCGAGCAAGAAAAGTACTTAGAGCAAAATCAAAAGCACAACTATAGTTAAAATATTTAATTTACCGATAAGGCAGTGCAATTAAATATTTTAATTTCTGCTAAAGAATACAATCGGCCATAAACATGAAAATGTAAATGAATGTAACTGTAATATGAAGGGTCATGACCCTTGGCATGTGATGTATAAATGATTTGAAATTCAGTAGTTAGGGAGATAGAAAAAAAGTAGTAGTTAGACTGTACGAGTTAGAATTTTCTCGAGAAGGGACTGGGATGGAAATAATGTACAAAATTTTCTTGAAGCAGAAACAATGAAGACTAATGTTTTAAAATGGTGAATTTCTCTCTGGTGTTCAGTTGTTGTATTGTAATAATTTATACTCTTTATTTTGGTTGTCTCCAACTTGAGATCTTTCTATCATTTAAATCGGTATATCAAGTATATTGCTGATTTATCAAAGTGCATCTCATTTTGTGTGATTTAACTAGTTGGTGTCTACAAGTCAGAATTAAATTCCTTCAAGTAATTCACAGTGATTTTAAGATTTCTTTTGGATAGTTGAAGTAGAACTTGATAGAGAAACATTCCAGCACTGTTTATGCAAGTCATAGACTTAGTGATTTTTTATGCCAGCCATAGAATTTTCAGAGTGCCTAACAACTAGAGTTAAGCCAATAAGAGGAAGCACATATCATTTTGACTCCATTTCCCATGTGGATAGAAGGTGCTAATCTGCCACAACCTAGAGATACAAATCCATATCAAACAATTTATTTAAAAAACCTTTCATTTGTGCAATAGGAGTAGGAGTAGTTGTAGTAATTTTATCTGTCCACTTCCCTTTGCCATTGTGGATAGATTGTTTCACCAGGAAATACATCTTAAATCTATTACATACAGATAGGTGCACCTGCCTAGGTTTTGCAGAGCCTTAAGAGTAGAAGGTACAATTGCATCAATTGGCCTTGTTAGTTGGCCAAAAGCATTGTGAGAGCTTGGCAACCTCTTGTGGTTCAAACCAGCATTTTTGAGAACCAACAAAATGGCGACTCTGTTGGGGATTACTAAGGAAGATTTTTAGCCTTTCCATTTATAGAATCAACAAAAGTTTCACTTTTATTGGAGATTTTGTTGGGGACAAATCAAAACAATATCATAATCTTTTTCATTTTCCTACTTTTGGGAAAAGTAGGTGGCGACTCTGTTTCATTTGATAAATAATACATAGATGTTGAGAAACAGTAATATTTTGTCAAAATAGCAAAAGAAGAAAGGAGACAACATTCATTGAAGAGAGATTCATAGTTGAGAAGTTTAATGAAAAATGACTTCGCTGGGTGAATTATAAATAATTTCATTTTCTCACTTTTAAGAAAGTGAGTGGCGACTCTGATAAAGAATTTGATGAAGAATAATTGGAACAATACAATTTCTAAACAAAATGGGATGTCTTCAAAGTATAAAAGGCCTTGTTTTCCCAATCCACCAACCTTGATACCCTGCACACCTCTGTCCAATTTATATTCATTATCATCAATTTGTACCTGATGTGGAACCTGCTATCCATCTTCAAAAGATAAGCAAAAGTCTTTTAAAAAGGTTTTATGGCATAAAGAGACACAAAAGGGAATATGGACGCTCCCTCTTCAACAATATGGCAAATATCTATGTGAAAATACCTATTAATCACAGGCCCAACACATCCATGTTTATTGAGCAATTCATGAAAGTATGTTGGCCTGATTTAATTCATTGGACTGTGTCAGTGAAACCAGTCACTTTTGACCAAGTAGATGTGCTAATTGATATCACTGATAAGGAGATGTATGAGGATGGTGGTGATCATATAGTTGATAGAATTGATCAATCAGTGAAAACAAACATAGAATCTTTTGAAAATTCATGTCAGAATCAGTAGCTTGAGGGGAAAGAGGATGATGATGTACATACTCAAAACCAAGACTCCATTACAAAATCAGAATGTGGACTTTCCCCCTTAGATTCATTTCTTGATATAAGGAGATATAAGGGGGAATCTGCGAGATCTTTATATAGCAGGATGACAGATGTCTGTATGCAAATACCTCCTCATCATAGGCCTACAAAGCCCCTGTTGGTTGCACAATTTCTAAGAGCATCAGAGCCTGAATCAGCTCATTGGTCAAGATCATCAAAACAAAATGCCCTGGATGTAATAAATAAATTTATTGATTCCATGCTTGGGACAATGTACATGGATACTGTCAACAATGAACCTAATAGTGATATCATGAATGATCAAATAATGCAGCCAATGGAGGATAAATGTGCAGTTGATATTTCCAATGACAATTGTTTAGACTTGGAAGATGATGATGATATGAGTGGTCAATCATACATATTGGATGAGGAATACAATGATAAAGATGTTCTTGAAGATACACTTCATAAGGAATATGTTGGTGACAAAGCAAGCAAAAATGAGCAAATTGAGCCCTCATTCTCAAACCAACACCATTATGGCACAATTGATGATAAAGAAAAATTCATGGGAGAAATCTTGCATGAGGAGGATGAAGATGTAGAAGATATCTCATGCATAGCAGATTGTGATAGTATGTGTTATGAGGAATCCATTGAATACTCAAATTGTGAAGATTTAATGGTAGATGTTGATCTACAACATGATGATTTTTGTAGTTCATATGGAGATCAAGAAGTTGGAGAAATAGTAGGAGATCTGGTTGAAACATGTTCACTCAGCAGTGAGCAAGTTTCAAATTTGTTAACTCTTGAATACCAGAAGTGTGCACTTAAAGATGATTCCAATTTTTTGGCCCCAACCTACATTTGTTTTGACAATGAAGGTAACAATTCATGTGATCCCATGTGCATCTATCATAGTGATGAGGATTTCTTTGAAGCTGATCAAAAGTCTATTTGTGTCAAAAAGGAGGTATGTGATTTAAATAAATTTTGCCTGCAAGAGGAAGATATTGGTTTACATATAATTGATGATGGATTTCTAGCATTTGTTGATTCAAGTATGTATGAGGATGATTGTATGGATTAGAGGTCTGTGTTAATGCCAACTAGTGGTAAAGAGGAAATGGGAAGTAATTTTGATTTGATTATTTCAAAAGATCTTGATGAGATAGAATTTTTTGGTTTCCATAAGGAATGTTCAGATTTTCAAGTCCCAGTGCAGTTGCAGGCACATTCAACAACATATAATAGTGAGGATGCCTATGATTGTTTTGTTGAATGTGGATACATTTTGTATGCTGAGGGTGATAATTGTTTTTTATATGATACTGAGAATGATGAAATGCAGAGTGATGAAATGAATATCAAACAGATTGAACACAATGATTTCCTGAAGGTTTTTAATGACAATGCATGTTGCAGGATAGGTGGAATGGATAGTTTCAAGAAAGGTCTGGTGAGCTCAAAATAGAATAAGGTCTATGACAGAGGAAAATGCAGGTTTTTATTTCTGGGTGGCTTGGGGCCATCCCTTGTGGTTTGATTTTTGAACCATAGCAGGTACAGAGGATTAAGGATTGCCAGTGCATGGAATTTTCTTAGCAAAACCTCTTTAATCATTCACTTCCATGCAAAATAATTTTTGAGGATATGAGTTTTCCAGTACATGGACATTCTCAGAGGTTCCCTTTTTTAAAAAAAAAACATATATTTTTTCCATGTACAGTAGTTTAGGATCCTTTTCATTCCCTTCATCTACCTTGGCTCCCATTTTTATTATCATAACGTTTGGTCTATTCTCTCGGAGATATGAATCCTTGCAATGATCTCACAATCATTCATCCCTAGAAGAAGCCATTGTTAGGACTAAAAACTTCCATCTAAAACCCTAAGGTTTTCCCACAAATTTCCATAATTTTCCATAAAAATCCCAAGGTTTTTATCAGTTGAATCTAATATTTCCCTACTTTCTCATAAAAATGGTTTATTTTAATCCCCGTCCATTTCATTATTCACTTTATACCATTACCGCTCCTTTTAAAAAATAAAAAAATCATTTTAATCCTTACCGCTATATCGTGGGGGGACATCGTACTGTCCGTGGTAGCGTGGTGGTCGGGTAGCAGTCAATGGAGCTAGCATTAAGTGTTTACCACACTACCACGCACGGTCAATTCATTGACTGTGGTAGCGTGGTAAACTGTTAGTGATTGGAAAAGTGGCTAAGGAGCTGGTAGATAATGTTCACCGTGGTACCGCACGCGGTCAAACCATAGACCACGGTGGCCGTGGTAAATAGGTAGCAATTAGCTGACGATTAAGGCATGATTGAGGAAGTGTAAAATACATTCACCGCGATACCACGGGGGGGCTCCAAAAAGGACCGTGGTAACATGGTAAGTAGTTAACGGAGACAATGAAATGGATAATGCAGTACCACTGGTCGTCATCAAGGTGCTTGCGGTAATGCGGTAGATGGGAGCGGATACAGTCAAAGTCAATGACCGTGATACCATGGGGAGTGGAAATAAAGGCCACGGTAGCATAGTAAGGAATGAAGATCAAGCGAGAAAAGTACTTAGAGTAAAATCAAAAATACAACTATAGTTAAAATATTTAATTTGCCGATAAGGCAATGCAATTAAATATTTTAATTTCTGCTAAAGAATATAAATGGCCATAAACATGAAAATGTAAATGAATGTAACTGTAATACGAAGGGTCACGACTCTTGGCATGTGATGTATAAATGATTTGAAATTCAGTAGTTAGGGAGATAGAAAAAAGGTAGTAGTTAGACTATAGGAGTTAGAATTTTGCCGAGAAGGGACTGGGATGGAAATATTGTACAAAATTTTCTTGAAGCAGAAACAATGAAGACTAATGTTTTAAACTGGTGAATTTCTCTTTGGTGTTCAGTTGTTGTGCTGTATTAATTTATACTCTTTATTTTGGTTGTCTCCAACTTGAGATCTTTCTGTCATTTAAATCGGTATATCAAGTATATTTCTGATTTATCAAAGTGCATTCTCATTTTGTGTGATTTAACTAGTTGGTGTCTGCAAGTCAGAATTAAATTCCTTCAAGTAATTCATAGTGATTTTAAGATTTATTTTGGATAGTTGAAGTAGAACCTGATAGAGAAACATTCCAGCACTGTTTATGCAAGTCATAGACTTAGTGATTTTTTATGCCAGCCATAGAATTTTCAAAGTGCCTAACAACTAGAGTTAAGCCAATAAGAGAAAACACATATCATTTTGGCTCCATTGCCCATGTGGATAGAAGGCACTGATCTGCCACAACCTAGAGATACAAATCCATATCAAACAATTTATTTAAAAAACCTTTCATTTGTGCAGTAGGAGTAAGAGTAGTTGTAGTAAGTTTATCTGTCCACTTCTCTTTGCCATTGTGGATAGATTGTTTCACCAGGAAATACATCTTAAATCTGCAACATACAGATAGGTGCACCCGCCTAGGTTTTGCAGAGCCTGAAGAGTAGAAGGTACAATTGCATCAATTGGCCTTGTTAGTTGGCCAAAAGAGTTGTGAGAGCTTGGCGACCTCTCGTGGTTCAAACCAGCATTTTTGAGAACCAACAAGGGTTTAAGGGTTTAGGGTTTAGGGATGAGGGATTAATAGGTTATAGGGTAGAGGTTATAGGAGTTGAGGGATTAGGGTTTCAGGGTTGAGGGTTGAGGGATTCAAAGGGTATATGGGTTGAGAAATTAAAGTTTAAGGGTTGAGGGTTTAGGGTTGAGGGATTAAGAGGGTATAGGGGTTGAGGGATTAGGCTTTAATGGTTGAGGGTTGAGGGTTCAAGGATTAAGAGGGTATAGGGGTTGAGGGATTAGGGTTTTAGGGTTGAGGGTTGAGGGATTAAGAAGGTATAGGGGTTGAGGGATTAGGGTTTAAGGGTTGAGGGTTGAGAGTTGAGGGATTAAGAGGGTATAGGGGTTGAGGGATTAGGGTTTAGGGGTTGAGGGTTGAGGGATTAAGAGGCTATAGCGGTTGAGGGATTAGGGTTTAAGTGTTGAGAGTTGAGGGTTCAAGGATTAAGAGGGTATAGGGATTGAGGGATTAGGGTTTAAGGGTTGAGGGTTGAGGGATTAGGGTTTGAGGGTTGAGGGATTAAGAGGGTATAATGGTTGAGGGATTAGGGTTTAAGGGTTGAGGGTTGAGGGTTGATGGATTATGAGGGTATAGGGGTTGAGGGATTAGGGTTTAAGGGTTAAGGGTTGAGGTTGAGGGTTGAGGGATTAAGAGGGTATAGGGGTTTAGGGATTAAGGTTTAAGGGTTGAGGGTTGAGGGTTGACAGATTAAGAGGGTATAGGGGTTGAGGGATTAGGGTTTAAGGGTTGAGGGTTGAGGGATTAAGAGGGTATAGGGATTGAGGGATTAGGGTTTAAGGGTTGAGAGTTGAGGGTTGAGGGTTGATGGACTAAGAGGGTATAGGGGTTGAGGGATTAGGGTTTAAGGGTTGAGGGATTAAGAGGGTATAGGAGTTGAGGGATTAGGGTTTAAGGGTTGAGGGTTGAGGGTTGATGAATTAAGAGGGTATAGGGGTTGAGGGTTGAGGGATTAGGGTTTAAGAGTTGAGGGTTGAGTGTTGAGGGTTGAGGGATTAAGAGGGTATAGGGGTTGAGGGATTAGGGTTTAAGGGTTGACAGATTAAGAGGGTATAGGGGTTGAGGGATTAGGATTTAAGGGTTGAGGATTGAGGTTTGAAGGATTAAGAGGGTAGAGGGGTTGAGGGATTAGGGTTTAAATGTTGAGGGTTGAGGGTTGACAGATTATGAGGGTATAGGGGTTGTGGGATTAGGGTTTAAGGGTTGAGGGTTGGGGGTTAAGGGTTGAGGGTTGAGGGATTAAGAGTGTATAAGGGTTGAGCGATTAGGGTTTAAGGGTTGAGGGTTGAGGGTTGACAGGTTAAGAGGGTATAGGGGTTGAGGGATTAGGGTTTAAGGGTTGAGGGTTCAAGGATTAAAAGGGTATAGGGATTGAGGGATTAGGGTTTAAGGGTTGAGGATTATGGGTTGAGGGTTGAGGGTTGAGGGATTAAGAGGGCATAGGGATTGAGGGATTAGGGTTGAAGAGTTGAGGGTTGAGTGTTGAGGGTTGAGGGATTAAAAGGGTATAGGGGTTGAGGGATTAGGGTTTAAGGGTTGAGGGTTGAGGGATTCAAGGATTAAGAGTATAGGGGTAGAGGGATTAAGGTTGAAGGGTTGAGGGTATAGGGATTGAGGGATTAGGGTTTAAGGGTTGAGGATTGAGGGTTGAAGGATTAAGAGGGTATAGGTGTTGAGGGATTAGGGTTTAAGGGTCGAGTGTTGAGGGTTGAGGGTTGAGGGTTGAGGGATTAAGAGGGTATAGGGGTTGAGGGATTAGGGTTTATGGGTTGAGGGTTGAGGGATTAAGAGGGTATAATGGTTGAGGGATTATGGTTTAAGGGTTGAGGGTTGAGGATTCAAGGATTAAGAGGGTATAGGGGTTGAGGATTAGGGTTTAAGGGTTGAGGGATTAAGAGGGTATATTGGTTGAGGGATTAGGGTTTAAGGGTTGAGGGTTGAGGGATTAAGAAGGTATAGGGGTTGAGGGATTAGGGATTCAAGGATTAAGAGGGTATAGGGGTACATGGATTAAGGTTGAAGGGTTGAGGGATTAAGAGGGTATAGGGATTGAGGGATTAGGGTTTAAGGGTTGAGGATTGAGGGTTGAGTGATTAAGAGGGTATAGGGGTTGAGGGATTATGGTTTAAGGGTTGAGGGTTGAGGGTTGACAGTTTATCTTTCTCCCACTCTCACCATCTCTCCCTCCCTCACTATCTCCCACTCTCCCACTCTCTCCCACTCTATCTTTCTCCCAATCTCACCATCTCTCCCTCACTCTCTATCTCCCACTCTCCACTTCTCCCCTTCTCCCACTCTCACCATCTCTCCCTCCCTCTCTATCTACCACTCTCTACTTCTCCCCTTCTCCCACTCTCTCCCACTCTCCCCCTCTCTCCCTCCATCTTTATCTCCCACTCTCCCCCTCTCTCCCTCCCATTCTATCTCCCACTCTCTCCCTCTCTCCCTCCCACTCTCTCTTTCTCCCACTCTCCCCTTCTCCCTCCCTCTCTATATCCCACTCTCCCCCTCTCTCCCTCCCACTCTCTCAAAAACTCCTATACTCTCAAAAATACACTAAGAGGGATTAGGGTTTGAGGGTTGAGGGACTAAGAGGGTATAGGGGTTGAGGGATTAGCGTTTAAGGGTTGAGGGTTGAGGGTTGAGGGTTGAGGGTTGCGGGTTGAGGTTTGAGGGTTGATGGATTATCTTTCTCCCACTCTCACCATCTCTCCCTCACTCTCCTCTCCCACTCTCCCCCTCTCTCTCTATCTCCCCTCTCTCGATTTCCCACTCTCTCTTTCGCCCTCCCCCTCCCTCCCTCTCTATCTCCCACTCTCTCCTCTCTCCTCCCTCTCTCTTTCTCCCACTCTCCCCCACTCTCTCCCACTCTATCTTTCTCCCACTCTCACCATCTCTCCCTCCCTCTCTATCTCCCACTCTCCACTTCTCCCTTCTCCCACTCTCACCATCTCTCCCTCCCTCTCTATCTGCCACTCTCCACTTATCCCCTTCTCCCACTCTCACCATCTATCCATCCCTCTCTATCTCCCACTCTCCCCCTCTCTCTCTCCCACTCTATCTCCCATTCTCCTCCTCTCTCCCTCCCACTCTATCTTTCTCCCACTCTCACCCTCTCTCCCTCCCTCTCTATCTCCCACTCTCTCGGTCTCCCACTCTCCGTTTCTACCCTTCTCCCATTCTCTCTTTCTCCCACTCTCCCCCTCTCTCCCTACCTCTCTATCTCCCACTCTCCCTCTCTCCCTCCCACTCTATCTTCCTCTCTACCTCTCTTTATCCCACTCTCCCCCTCTCTCCCTCCCTGTCTATCTCCCACTCTCCCCCTCTATCCCTCCCACTCTCTCAAAAACTCCTATACTCTCAAAAATACACTAAGAAAACCAAATTTCACATAAGGCACACGCATAATAACGCGAGCGCGTTTTTTACTCCACTAAAATGGTAAAAAACTCTATATAATCGTGATTTGAAGGCCCACAGTCTGCATATTCCCTTGGTTCTGCACGTGCTCCAACAAAAAATAGCTTTTTGATGATGTTGTGAAGTGTGCAAGCATCGTTTTCACATTCCATCACCTTTTCCATGATATTTTTACCACCTTTGCATGAAATAGCAAAGTTTCCACGTTGAAAGACATATAATATCAATTGAAGTTTGGATTCCATTGAAAACTGATATACAATTGAATTATGGAAGTGAACAAGCTTTTGAACAAGTCAAATTGTTGTGGAGTTTGAAGAAAGAAGAAGCTAAGGCTACATAATTGGGGTGAACTCCTCCATTTGAAAGTCTGGTTTTAAGGTATGTGAAGTCTTTACAAATTTTCTTTCATTCTATTATGGCTTACTTTCATTTTTGTTTTTCATTATAACCTTAGGTTGTCAATGCACATTTTAAATTACCAAATTATATACACAATTATATACACTTGCCAATTACCATTTTACACTTGCCAATTATAGAAATTCAGAACCATTCACCAAAATTCATCCTTTAAGACAACTCCAAGCCTCTCCCAATCCTTTGAAGGGTCCAAAAACCTTCCAATACCTCTGCACAAACTGATGCCGCACAAAGGAAGAAATCAACACCTTTCTTGACACACTTATTCAACTATATTTCCCTTCACAAAACATTTGATTCATATACTCAAATTAGCATTAAGAGTTCCCAATTCCTTAAGGACCTTCAAAACACATTGAAAATATTGAAAATAACTAATTACAATCAACTAGGTTGCTTAAAACATCAACCAATGATTATGTGATTCACAAGTTGTCTTAAATCTTCCATAATGGCACCATTGTTTACAAACACAAACTATAATTCTTAAGGCACAACCAAATCATTATTTTCTGAATAAAACCTTTTAGAAGTCTGCCCTTACACACAAACTTAGTTCCTTTGTTCACTATCCACATTACTAGTAGCCAAGCATCTACAAACTGTCACATGTATCTCCCAAACCATGCACACACTTCAAACTGTGATACTCATTTTTGATGCAGAGTTAGAGGACCCAAAACCATTGAAGATGTCAACTTGCCTTCAAGAGCCATCTAAGAAGATTAAAAAGGCATAATGGACCAATCCCAACACTCCTCCAAGTTGGACAACAAACAAAAAACATTATTTCCCAAATTTCACCCTTGGAATCTAGTTACTGTGCAAAACTAGTTTTGGGCCCTTAAATCCAAAACTTTCCAACACAGTAGGAAAATAAAAGAATGATTGTAGCACCAATTTCAGAGTTGCAAGACATACCTTAACCCATCACATGACTCCTTTGGCACAACATTAAGAAAACTGACCTTTTTCACTATTTTAGGCCTCCAAGTAGGCCAATTTTACAAAGGAACTACACTTAGATCTTCACACTAGACTTCCAAACCCAAAAACAGTCTTTAATTAGGTCTCAAAACAAGATAATTTCTAGGTCTTAGGACCTTACCCGCTCAACTAGGCTTCCAATACAAAAACCCCCATTTTTCAATGCAAAGAGGGAGGGTTTATATAAACTCCTATACTCGGGCCTTCACAGACCATTCCAAATCATCAAACATCTTCAAAATACCCTGCACAAGGTTAAAAGTTCATTACATAGACCACTCCTTCAACACTTTTTTAGGAACTAATATTCATCTCATTACCATGGTACAGATAAAATTATCCACCATGCCGAAGAAAAAGACAAAGAGAACAAAACCTTGACAGAAAAAGAGAGAGTTTGGGTGGTGGCATATCATGAAAAGAAGAAATTGGAAACGATTGATGAAAATAAACCGATTGTAGAGGAACCTCAACCATCAAAAAGAGAATGGGAATTGGCAGCACAACAAGCACAAATGTGAAAGCATCATCGTAAGATAGATTCAGATACCGTAGTTGGAGACACACCCTCTACGACAAGTGAATATGAAGGGACACCATTAAGCACAAGTGAATATGGAGGGACACCATCTAACACAAGTGAATATGGATGGACACCATCTAATGCAAGTGAATATGGAGGGACACCATTTACTGCAAGTGAATATTTTTGGACACCATCCAACACATCTCAAGTTGAGAGTACACCATCACTCGAAATTGATGAAGAAGGTATGCCATCATTCCCATGTGAACCTCAAGGTATGTCTTCTTCTCCACCCTCGATCGAAGGTATGCAATATAGCCCACCTCAATTAAATATTGATGAAATTCCTAATGTTGAAATGTATGTACATAGGAGAACACCACCAAGAATTTTTCGTAGAAAGCCAAAGTATTTGATTAATATTATTGATGAGATTTTGTAGCACATGGAAGGTAAGATTTCAACACGCACTTGTAGAAGATATGCTGATAAGATTTGGGAACGATTCTTTGAAAGGCTAAATGAGACTGCAAGATGTCAACTATTTGTTGAAATGATGCGGGGTGTAAAGTATAGGAAAACCATAAAGACTCTTGGGTTGAGAACATCGAATGCATCGAGTGAAGACACTATTGTGAAGAACCTAATGGATGCTTATGAGAGTGTGGGTAAGACCTCATGCTCAAAGGATAATAATGTCACCCGACATGTCATAACATTGAATTTGGTATGTTTTCAAACAAAGAGAGCTCACCTAATTAAAAAGACTAGTGAAAAAACGAGAATTAGTAGTTTTTTTTTATCAAGAGCCATTCAAAGGTGACAAAGAATTGAGGGCAATGATACAAATGAATTATGGGCATTCTCGGGGAGACTGTCACAAAAAGATAAAGAAGTTGTCGAAGCCTTGAGAACACTAATTGAAGAGTATCGGAAGAATAACACAAGGCCATCTTTGAATCAAAGGGATCTGGTAAGAAGGAGAATCGGTAGTCAGAATCGTGAGCGACATCCAAAGCATTTTTTGGATATGACTCAAACCCAATTTTTTCGAAAAATTTGAAAATGATTATCCTTAAATTAGTATTTCTCAAAGATTTTTTTAACCGCTTAAACCTTTTTATGTCAAGATAAATCACACACGTACTACTTGTTGTTGTAGACTAATTATTGAATTTTCTAACCATTACGCTGTTTATCGTTCTATATGTTTAGATTTGTATACTAACGATGTTTTGCAGGATTGTGGCATAGAAGCCCCACCAAAATCTTCAAGAGAGTTCTTATCAAAAAAATTATGTGAAATAGAGGATGGCTAGATATTCTATAGGACAACATGCTTGGATGGTTCATGCGAGCGTTGTGGTGGCTTCCAAAGTATGCCAATATGTCAACATATGGAAAGCACAGATGAGGTGGGACAAAAACTAGTAGAGTTCGGGAAGTATAAAACAGTGGCATATGCTACAAAAGATGGGTCTCAAGCAAAAAGGTGTGATTTGGTTATTGGGAAGATTCCGGTGTACAAATTTATGACCACATTTCGTGACAGTATATTGTTTGAGTATGCAATGCATACCCATAGAGCTCGATGGTTGGACACGCAGTTCAAGCTATGGAAGGAAACCTTTCCAGTTGGAAGCATAGTATCCATGGGTGACTTTGCAGAGAACTACATTCTACAACCACAACATAGGGTGCAGTCACAGTATTACAACTCGACACAAGTTTTGATATTTGTGCACATAGCATTCATTCATGCATCTGATAGTATAGATGAGCAAAGGAAGGTATTGAGGGAGTACCACTTTTATATTAGTGATGATCACACACATTCTCTAGAGTTCATGCAAGGTTGCTTCCAGATGTTCTATAGTGGTTTGGCTCAGAGGGGCATAGAATATGATCAACATATAATATGGTCTGATAACTGTGCAACACAGTTCAAGAACTCACGCATGTTCTACTGGTTATGCAGGTTGCATGTCATTACAGGTGTTCAACATATGTTAAAATTTTGTGAGGCTGGACATGGAAAGGAGGAGCATGATGGTGCAGGAGCATGCGTGAAAAGAGAATTAGCACAAGAAGAGTTAAAGTATAAAGACAATGCAAAGTTGATAGATGCAAAATCAATCGTCGAGTGGTTTAATGCTTTGATGGGTCTAGGTAATGAAGGTATGTCTTCAGTTCATAGATTTTTTTGGTTGATGGATGATACTAACATTGCACCATATGAAGACTATTGTACACTAATAGGATCGAGTGAGGTACACTCTTTCCGTAGCTCAAATACAAGTTCATGGAGTATCGATGCACGAAAGATGGCATGCTTTTGTTCTTCATGGAAAATGCGAGACTAGAATGATTGTGAGTCAGGGGAATGGGTTGACAAATGGTTCACAAGTTATCTTAGCCCACTTCACACGTATCACCCTTCGACGACATTGGAACTGACACAGATAGAATCATCGGTTGACTTTGACCACATATAAGATCTAGTTCAACGAGGTGATATATCTACTTTCTTAGTTGTTGAAATTCCATATCATTAGATCTTACTTTGTACTATATTCGTAATGTTGACAAATTTCAAGGGTTTTTTTGCACATATCAATGCAGGGCATGTTTATGCAGTTATTGCAGATGAAGATAATGAAGAGGGAACGGACTATTACTTGTGTCATTGTGTTGAGACCACAAATGAATTGGAGGCCCTAGTTATATATGGAGAAAACATTGAATACCCTACAAGCTCAGTTGTGGTTACTAGAACATGGATTAGAAGGTACCCACATTCAAGTGTTAAACATTGGCTATCTCAGGACTTTGACATGCATCGTAAGATTCTTCATTACTCGAACCTTTTCGTGGCATCCAATGTTCATTTGGCCAAATATTAGGGTAGACCTTTGAACAAGACGTTATGGAAGGTCTGTGAGTCTGACCATGAGGCAATACTTGACACAATAAAGAGTAGAGTAGACCCAGATGGTTCATTGGATTAATTTGTAAGTATATGCACATTGGTTCTTATCAATTTATACTTGTATGCACATTAATTTGTTTGATGCCAATGCTATCATCTTCTTTTACAGTGATTGGTGTCCCCTTGCAAAAAATGCAAATATATGACCCATCCAAGAGAATGTCAACCATAAAAGCAATGCAACATCCTTATTTTGATGCCTACATGCAACATCTGTAAGTGCCTTCCATCTATTTTTATTTCATTTCCATTTTGGATTCTCTTTATTTTTCTCTTTTACTTTGCGTATTTGTAAGTAAACTACTAAGGGTTGATTGATCTTTTGTTGCAAAAAATGCTGATTTAAGGGCCATCAAAGAGAATCTCAGCCAAAAAAGCAATGCAACATACTTATTTTGATAATTTTGACAAATCTCAATTTTGATTTCAAGCCATTATAAGAGAGCATGTGAAGCTTAGCGAGGGAATCTCAAGTTACTCATTTGAAGTTAACCTCATAATGAGCACCTATGATGTAGACATTTAAAGAGAATCTTGAATGTATAAGTGACATTGTAAAAGATCCGAGAGAACGAAGTGCCAGAGGCATTGTAATAAGATTTAATTACATAATGAAATATACTCAAATATTGTAAGGTTGGAGTTCATGTTTGGTCTAGTAGCACCTTGTTCTGTAAATTCCTGGAGTAGGAAAATTTGCAAACTTTGAATTTTGAAATGTAAACAATGTGAAAAAGGTCATATAAAGGTCATGTAAACAATTTGTACACATTTTTCTCCAAGTCGTGTGTCCAAGCGGATTGTTCCAACAGGTCAAAATATGTATGTTTACACTAGGAATGGTCCTCTTTTGCACCGAAACACGTAGAATCGCTCCGAGCTATGTTCCACCAGATCGATCCCTTAAGGGTCCAAAGTGCAAAATGACTGCAAACTTCAACATGCTAGTACTCGGATACCCTGAAATTTAGAAACTTCTCATCTGATCTTACAAAAAGGAATTGGGCTGCTCTAGAAAAACCTCTCTCAGTTTTTGCTATCTTGGAGTGGTTTTCTTGTGGCGGCAGATTTTCCCTTGATGGAAAAAGTGTCAAATTCAAGCAGTGCAAAGTTGCAAAGTGGTGCCAATTTCACTTTGCAACTCGTTTGACCAAACTAACTACTCCAATGTGTCTGAATAGGTATTTTTACGCTAGGCATGGTATTTTTTCACACTGAAACATGTAGAATCGCTTCGACCTTTGTTCAACCAGATCGATCCCTTAAGGCTCCAAAGTGCAAAATGGTTGCAAACTTCAGCATGCTAGTACTCAGATATCGTGACACTTAGAAACTTCTCATCTAAGCCTAAAAAAAGGCATTGGGACCCTCTAGAAAAACCTCTCTCGGTTTTTCCTATCTTGTTGTGGTTTTCTTGCGGCGGCGGGTTTTCACTTGATGGAAAAAGTGTCAAATTCAAGCAATGCAAAGTTGTAAAGTGGTGCAACTTTCGCTCTGCAACTCGTGTGACCAAACTATCTGCTCCAGCGCGTCCGAACAGGTATGTTTACACTAGGCATGGTATTTTTTAGCACTGAAACACGTGGAATTGATCCGAGCTACATTCAAGCGGAATGATCCCTTAAGGGTCCAAAGTGCAAAATGGCTGCAAACTTCAGCATGCTATTACTCGGATACCGTGAAACTTAGAAAATTCTCATCTAATCCTCCAAAAAGGAGTTGGGCCCCTCTAGAAAAACCTCTCTCGGTTTTGGCTATCTTGGAGTGGTTTTCTCGTGGAAGCGAATTTTCACTTGATGGAAAAGGTGTCAAATTCAAGCTGTGCAAAGTGGTGCAACTTTCGCTCTGCAACTCATGTGAGCAAATGGGCTATTCCAACACGTCCAAATAGGTATTTTTACACTAGGCATGGTCTTTTTTTGCACCGGAATACGTGGAATCACTCTGAGCTATGTTCCACTAGATCAATCCCTTAAGGGTCCAAAGTGAAAAATAGCTGCAAACTTCAGTATGATATTACTTGGATACCATGACACTTATAAAATTCTCATCTAATCCTACAAAAACACGTTGGACCGCTCTAGAAAAACCTCTCTTGGTTTTGGCTATCTTGGAGTGGTTTTCTCGTCGCGGCGGATTTTCACATGATGGAAAAGGTGTCAAATTCAAGTTGTGCAAAGTTGCAAAGTGGTGCAACTTTCATTCTATAACTCGTGTGACCAAGTGGACTGTTCCAACACATCCGAATAGGTATTTTTACACTAGGCATGGTCCTCTTTCACATTGAAACACATGGAATCCCTCCGAGCTATGTTCCACTAGATCGATCCCTTAAGGGTCCAAAGTGCAAAATAGCTGCAAACTTCAGCATGCTATTACTTGGATACCGTGACACTTAGAAACTTCTCATGTGATCCTATAGAAAGGCATTGGACCCCTCTAGAAAAACCTCTCTCATTTTTGGCTATCTTTGAGTGGTTTTCTCGTGCCGATGGATTTTCACTTGATGGAAAAGGTGCCAAATTCAAGCTATGCAAAGTTGCAAAGTGGTGCAACTTTTGCTCTGCAACTCGTGTGACCAAGCGAACTGTTCCAACATGTCCAAATAGGTATTTTTATGGTAGGCATGCTCCACTTTCACATCGAAACACGTGGAATCGCTCTGAGCTACGTTCCACTAGATCGATCCCTTACGGGTCCAAAGTGCAAAATGGTTGCAAACTTTAGAGTGCTATTACTCAGATACCATGATGCTTAGAAACTTCTCATCTAATCCTATAGGATCATGTTGAGCCTTTCTACAAAAACCTCTCTTGGTTTTGGCTATCTCAGAGTGGTTTTCCAGTGGTGGGGGATTTTCACGTGATGGAAAAAGCATCAAATGTAAGCAGTGCAAAGTTGCAGAGTGGTGCAACTTTCATTCTGCAACTTGTGTGACTAAGCGGTCTATTCCAACACGTCCAAATAGGTATTTTTATGCTATGAATGGTCCTCTTTCTACCGAAACATGTGGTATCGCTCCGACCTATGTTCCACAGGATCGATCCCTTAGATTGGAGGAGTCTTAAGTTGCAAATTTGTGAGTTTCTTAAAGCAACAAATTTGAAATGATATTGAATGGCCCACTTAGCACTCATTGCATCTAAGTGATGCTCATAGAGGTGAGGCACTAGGCCTTCTCGGGAGGTCACCCATTCCAGTATACTCCAGCTCAAGCGCTTAACCACAAAGTTTTTTCCCCAAGGTTAAGCCCACTTAGCTTGCAACCCCATTTGCAAAACCTTTAGCAAGTGTTGTACCTTATGAAACATTCATTATAGATCCCCTTTAGCTCATCAATTGATAAGTAGGAGGTATTTTCTACAATGTGTTAAATTGTGATATTCCTATCAGGATTCTATTGAGCAGTCATTTGTAGTATTAGATATAGCTCTAGCTTCTATAGTATTGCACATGATTGCAAATAGTTTCAAAGATCTAGATAACATCAATAGTTCACATTACTCAAGAAGGATGAACATCTTAAAGACATTTATGGAAATCAGGACAAGTAACCCTCTTATGGACTTAGGGTTGCAATATTTGATCTACAACATGTTCCACAATTTCTTCAGTAGGATAAAAAACACACATAATGAAGGTGTGTTTGTAGCCATGAAAGATTATGGTTTGAACTATCCAGAAGAGTGATGTTTTATCTCGACCAACCATATCTATACCATGGTTTGTTTGGAAACAAGGATGGGTTCTCTCTTCATCGGCATATACATTATTCCTCAATGTGTTCACACCAGTGTTACAAGACTAGGACTCACCTCAGACTTGACAAGCCATTTTTTGACTTGGACTCGGGCTCGAAGCCCAGACTCGACAAATAGAAAAACCTAAGAAATTCAAAGATTTGTAAAGATTTAAAACTTGTTTCATGCACCCTTTTATAAATAAACCTTAAAGACACAATAGCATCATCAAATAGAAATTACTATGATCCCATACACAAACATACATCAATCACATAAGTATAAGCACAAATTTTAGTTGAAGGAAATAACACATTTAGATATATAAATATTGTGATATTGCTATCAAGATTCAATTGTGTAGTTTTACAAGTCAAACTCATTGACCCATGATTTATCAATAGTGGTTCACAAGAACCCATCTCTCATGATAATGAATGGTTCATAAGGAGGAAGATAAATCTTCATACATTTCTTCTATCACAAATGAGATAAGTGCTTGGTTTCATGAAGGTCATGAGATAACCATTAATGGGGAGTGGATACATGAAGAACTAATTGAGAATGATAATGGCTTCAGACCTATTATAAAGGAATTTGTTTTTCATTTCAATGATGCAAGAGGTTTTTGGTTTCACTACCAAAATGAGCCTACAAAGAATGCATGTGAAACTCATTTTGACCTTGAGGGTGTACTTACTCCATCTCAAGGATCATGCATTGAGGATGACATAGATCAATGCTAGGGCTAACCAATTAATAATTATACACATGAATAATTCAAACATGTACATGTCAATAAGGGAAGTACAAGTACTCAAAAACACGTAAGCCTCAAAAAGTATACACAAATTAAAACAAAGTATATGCACGAATACAAGGTATATGCATGAAAACATGTAAGCCACACAGTATACACTCAAATGCACGTAAGTCACAAAGTATACACGTAAGTTGTAAAGTATACACTTGAATATACGTAACTCATATCTATCGAACCATCAATTTAGAATGCAAATATGGACAAGCATCGATAAAAGATATTTGTATTAACCAAATAGCCATGTAGACATACAATGTCAAATATGTCCAATAAAAAATATGTACAAAATTGCCATGCAGGCATACAACAAAGGACTCTGGAATCAAAAGTCATTGCTCGAAATGCATGGGAAATAAAATCTTTCCCTTTCCTTTTCGCTCGGATGGTGATAGGTCTATCACTCTTTTTTGTTGCACTCGTGGAGTGCTCTTGCTACTCCTCCTAGGGTTTAGTTCATGGTGAAATTTTAACTGTTACAATAAGAAGTAAAGACATGAATATATAGAAATTACATTATAAAAAATGATATATTTGACAAAATAATCACTTACAGCCATTTCACGATCACTCTCCATGAGGGAAATATCCTCACGCCCATGCTTAGGTGTGCTCAAGCCCTGTATAAACCATACAAATAGACAAAAACTATGTGAATCAATAATGGTTTGATTTTTCACTAACTAACATCTATAACAACAAATGTAAATTAAAATTTACTAATTTGCCTCATACCTCTTCTAGCGGAGCCATCAAGGATTGTATAGCAGATGTCACACCAATATCCATTGCCCTCATCACATTCGGAGGTGTATCGTCTCGCAACAACTGAAAATAAAACAAAAAATTATACAACGTAATCAACGATGTGCATGTATAAACTACACAAATATATTAAGTACTTGATTCATTAGTTAAAATCTTTATTCTATTACCTACATGAAGGTTTGAGTAAATCCACTACCACTGGGAAGTGTTCCATCAAAACCTCCAATATTAGTCTATTCAACATCCAAAATTGCATATTCAATTACCATTCGTAAAACAATGCCATTAATATGCAATAAACTTATAATTGTTTACTAGTTACATACCTTAGCGATAGGTGTACTGCAAAAATAGGTTGGTGGGGGGCTGGTGTATCCAGTCTCAACACTGTGACCTTGCAATTTTATTAAAATTATAAAACATTTTTAGTCAATCTTGCATTTCAAAATCGAAATTTAATAAGTTAAATTCAATGAACACATGCACTAACTTTTACCTGACTATCAATGCCATATGCCTCATGCAAAATGTCAGCTGCCCTCTCAATCTCCATAGCTGCAGACGGATCCTGCATACCAGTCTGTTGAGGGTCGGTGGGGTCATGTGAACAAGTAGCCCCACAAGATTGACACACATGTGTTCGAAGGCCACCACTAGAAGACTCCCCTGGATGGCGCTGTAGAATAGGGCTAGTATGATGGATGACACTCTGGGTCAAAGTGCTGATTGCCTACAATGTCTCTACGTCAACACTTTCCTTCATGATGGAAGGCATAAAAATGTGCTCATGAGGTGGCCTAGCGAGAGCTCTTCTACCTTGCCGTGTAGGATCCGGTTGTGCACTAGGTCTATCTTGAGCTGACCCCCACCTCTCCCCTGGAAATCCCTCATATCAAAATAATTTGGGATTTTGTTCAATATGAATTCACTGTATAGTTTCCTAAGGAAATATTGCGGGACCTCGCAATTGTTGCATGGTGGGTAATCGAAGACCATGTACCACCTATCATAAAACCGCTCCTTCATCTATTGGTGGTGGCACCAATGGATATGAAACCTCTTTGCATTGAGGGTAAGATTTTGATTTGTGCGTGGGTCGGTGAATAATGAGCACAAATTACCTTTTGTAATTTTTAAATCTTTCACATCCTTGTATGATAGTTTATTTGCATAATAGTCCCTAGCCGCCTACCTCCTATCTTCCCATCTAGTTATTTGTTTTCTAATTGAATCTACGTTTGTTAACATATCTTTCAATGAATTTTCTATGGTCATTCTTTCTATGGTTGAACCATTTGGATCACTCAACCTATTGATCAAATCCTCAATTTATTATTTGTTGTTCTCAATTTCACTCATTAAATTTTGTTGAGTGCTGGGAGGGGGTTGAGTGATTGGTGGAGGAGGTTGATGTTGTGGTTGATTTTGATCTTGAGGATTTGGTTGGTCCTCTTGTTGAGGATTTTGAGGGTTTGTAGGTTGATTTGCATCTCCTAAAAATTCAAATAAATAGATATCAAATTCAACCTAAAACTAACAAATTCAAAACAAAAACCATAGAATCCTTACCTCTTATAGCTCCTCATCATCGTGGCACCATCGTTGTGAAGAAATACAGATTCTTGGTGAAGAAATTATCCTCCTAGAACACGAGCATGATATTCTGGGGTTTTTGGCCGTGGGTGCAACAAAAAGACCAGTCGAAATTCAAATGAGAGATTTGCATTTGATTTTTTTCTCTTAATAGTTGATAATGCGAGCGCGTTATAACGTGCTCGCATTATGGCTTTGTAGTTGTAGCCACCGAGACCTTTCTTAGGTTTAGCGGAAGAGATAACGTGCTCGCATTATGGTTTTCAATTTTTTTTTTGTGGGTGTCCATGAAATTGCTACCCATTTCCATTCACCCGCCCACATAAAAGAACAAACCCCAAATGATTACATGATTATCTATGAACCATCAATTGAATCTTACACACATCGAGATATATCATTTGGAAGTATTGTCTTAACATGACATTTATCTATAGTAACACATGTATACATTATTCAAGATTAGTTATAGTATGCCATTAAATTGGCTTGCAAAGGGAGAATACACCCTATGTAGAAAGATCCTTAAGGGTGTTCATAAACACCACCAATCACTTATTGCAACTTTAAATATATAGGATAACCAATTCCACATAACAAAATGAAGAATATTAATTATATGCATACAAAGATGATATCTAAGAATTCATATCATTTCTTTGATACACATTCATTCTTAATGATCTTTTGTGATCCAAAATCAACCTACAGATTTTAATAAGTCATATTTTAAGCTCAAGAATAATTTCTCTAACACATAAAATGGCTCTTACATAGTGTTGAGTCATTCTACACCATCTATAACAATCATATTATTGACATCAAAACTATAAATAAGAACCCTTATTATTTTTATTTAAATTCTCTACATTTATTTATTAGCATCAATCTCAACTCTATATCTTAATGTAGATTTTCTTATCCACATAATATAATTAATTTATCCTAAAAATATATCCTTTGGTTTTATTTCTTCTTCATTAGTATTCTAGATTTGATATTTTTAGTTCCATAACTTTAATTTCATATTTCACTAGGGTTTGGATCTACCAATTGATGTGTGCTCTAATATACCAACTTGAGTGGAATATTTTTCTCACTTGAAAGGGAATTTCTTCCCCCAAATTTTATATTACGAAGTCTTGGCATAGTTAGGTGACCTAGAGGTTGAAGATACATTCAAGTGGATGTAGTTGAAACTAAGAACAATCTTACACAATGTTTTATTTGCAATTATTACATGACTAGTAAATGGGATTTGCAAAGTAAAACTACTTGACCTAAGATTGATTTCATCACATTCATTCATCATATTCGCTTGGAATACAAAAATGATATAGACTTGTAGAAAAATGAGTTTAACATTTTAGATACAAGACACAAGCTTGAATCAATATTTGAACCAACCAAAAAATCTAAACACCAATTTACTCCTAATCCTATAAGTTTTTAAATAAAACACAAAATATCAAGGGAAAATAGAAATTATAGAATAGTTATATATCATCATGGTACAAATATCTTGATTTTGTAAAGAAAATAAATATAGTCAAACCAATTTATTCTTGACCATTCTCTACCCAAATAGAAACACAAGATGGTGCAATCTCCTAAGGAAAAATTAACTAATATGAAGACAAGTGGGACACAGGGAAAAATTTAGTGGCGAATCTTCGCCAATTGGCGAATATTTGAAATCGGGACCTCCAAAAATGGTGAATAATACAAGCTAGAAAGGATGCCGAATCGACAGGTTTTTACAAAAAAAAAAAATTGTCTTGATTAATTCGCCAATGCATTATTTTTTAAACGACGCGTCATCGGAGCTGATTCGCCAATAGTTTATATTGTAAATACAAATATTACTGATATTCGCTAGTATTTTTATATTCTTACAATTAATTTTTGGGAAATATCACCACTAATAATAGTTTACCATTTCATTTTAGGGATATTTTAGCCTTGAATAGGTTTATTATTTATTGCCATCAATTATCTTTTTAATTGAATGGCTGCAAATGAATTTCGTGAATTTATTTGCACCTGCCTTTTAAAAAGGTTGTTGAGGCTCAAAATTTGTTTTGGGCCACATGATTAGATTTGATCATGTGGCCCAAAACAAATTTTGGGACTCAACAACCTTTTTAAAAGGCACGTGCAAATAAAGTCACGGAATTCACTAAGTGCATATAAAATCGTTGTATCGGCAGGACATCCCTATGTGTCCCATTGATGATGTTCACTCACGCCAATATTAACTCACGAAATGAACTGGTAGCCGTCTCATTTAAAAGATAATCGATGGTAAAATTTCAAGTTTCATTTAGTCTTACTTTTCAAGTTGGCCCTTGACCCCGCCGGTGGCTACCTCCCCTGAGCCCCTACTTCAATATTAAAAAAAACAAAAAAAATATGGGGGAACTACACCGACCAACTATGCAAATTTTTAAAGGAGAGATTCACCATTGTAATTAATCATTTTACTGATTATTCACTAGGATTTGTTAGTGTGATTATTTTTTTTACCAATTATTCATTAAGATTCGCCAGGATTTTACAAATTTTTGAATAATGTACATAAGATTCGCCAGTGAAAATTAATATTTTTTTCAAATTAAAGGAAATATTTGCCAGGATTTTACACCTTTGCTGAGGGGGGGGTTTCTTAAAGTTATTCCTGGTGGGACACACAATCATATAAGTGGGACACACCATCATATTGGGACAAAACACTATAGTGTATCACTCTTTTCAAACTTATTGACTACAATAATCATACTTTCTAACATTCAACACATTTTTCAATCATATTAAATAAACCATCAAGAATTTAAAGATGATGTAAAGTAGTGTTTTGTATCATATTGTTTATAGATTCAATTTATCATGTGTGTGTGTGATAGCTTTTATTATATTATAGTGATATTTCACAATAACTAGAAATAAAATATGTTTAGGATTTCTTATTATTAGATTAATAACTCATGGTGTAAAAATATTTTTGATAACCTTTATGGATTTTTTTATAGATTAATGTGACACTATAAGGCCACACCTATATATTGATATAAAAAAGAGATTTGACATCACCAACACTTGTATGGGCAGAATAGTTTGTGATGACATTTACAATACATAATCAAACTACTAAAACTAGCTCAAACACCTAACTTCATACCTTATCTTTTTCTAATACTACCTAGCTTTGCCTACCATTATATCCTTCTACTTTCTACTATCCTATAAACTATATAAACTTAGACCAACACAACACAATATTTTAACTTCTAGATTTACCCTTCCTTGGCATCATCGTACGCATCTCCCACTTCCTCCATTAGGGAAAAAATCCACATTCCATCTCTGGCCACCACCCCTTCTATGCATCCTTTGAAGAAATTGATGCCTGCCTATGCCTAGCTTCATCTCCCTACCACATTTATGCCAAATCGCTATAATACAATTTTAGAGAGCCATCCTCTCCAACACCTAGTTTTAGCTGCATCCTTCCATCTGATATCAATCCTCTTCTCGGGACTGCACACTGTAGATAGCCCTTCAAACCTCCACACTATTTTACCCACACCAATCTCACCATTATGGCCTCCACTAGTCACTATGATTCAGTAACATCGAGTAGAATAGCTAGAAACATGGATGAAATTTATATGCTAATGTGCTATTGCTCATTCTCATTTAGCTATTCATCAATTAGCACCATTTGTAATGCATGTAAAACCACCTTGACTCTGGTCAAAATTTACATTAGCCTCCTCTCAGAAATGTCACCAAAGAAAGCCATCAATCGCTTTCCTGACCTCAAACAGATGTAAGTATCCATGTCCTTCTCCACATGTTACATAGTGGTGGTTTCCATCTATTTACTGCTAAAATAGGCTAAGCATTATGATGCGCAAGTGAGTTTTAATTCCCTCCTTGTCTATATGTAGGATGCCAAAATCTACACATGGATTGCATAGACTAGCATCTTCATAGAATAACATAAATCATTACTCCAACAATTGATAAAACTAAGTCAAGCATGCAATAGAGAAAATGAAATACAAACTATTCTATGATGGATTGGTGCCCTCCATGAAGATGTGAAAGAGCCCTTTCCCAACTCCTTTCCAAGATAAATGAGATAGACAATGAGTTGCTATGAGCTCAAGTTGCCTATAGTGGTGATGCCTTCAAAATGTGTATGTTGAATGAGAGAAGATGCATTGCATTTATAGGAGAACTTGAGAGAAGAGAGGCCAAGATTAGGCAATGTGGGACTAAATCCCATCCAATAGGATAGAGACACTTGTCATAATGGGATTGGCCAAAGCTTGTGCAAGTTTTGGCCAATGTGCCCATTCAAATTTGAAAAATGTCAATAAATGCATGTTGTTGAGGGTTCCCCGGGGAATTATCTTTGTCCAAAAAGTCAAAGATGAGAGTTATTGAGGGAAAATAAGTCTTTTTAATAAATCAAATAAATTGATTTATTGGTGCAAGTGGGTGGGTTAGTTAGGAGTTTAGATTTGACTCTAATTGAGTCAAAAGCTAGAGAATGGTAATTATGATTTAGAAATTAATTAGATTTAGATTAATTAACTTGGGGGATTTTAGGGATTTGATATTTGATTTATTATATCAAATAAGAAGAAATTTAAGAACTTAATTAAATAAATTGATTTAATTAAGTTTGATAAACCTTAGGATTTAATCAATAAATTATTTTAATTGATTAGTAGAAGAAATGAATGTTAGTTTTGCATGTGTACATTTTTCCCCTCTTTGAAGAAATATACTCGTTGCATTGGTTCAAAGAATGATGCCACTGACATCAAAATTAAAAAAATTCAGATTTTTCGGATGCCCTAGCGAAAATAAGTACGTTAATACATTTCCCCCTCGAGAGATCGAGCGAAAAGATTCAATTTGAGGTGGATCTCACAACAAAGAGGTTCAAAATGAATGTATGGATGGTTAGACTATATGCTAATGATGATGTAAATGAGATGTTTGGAAGATGCTTAAAATAACAAATTTATATTATCCTAAACATCTTAAATGATTATGAAAATGAGATGATGTGATTATGCATGAGATGGATATGGCATGATTATGCAAGATAAGAGTGTGGATGTAAGATGGATGCATTGTTAGCATGAAATAGGACAGAAGAATGAGAGGGATAAACCCTTAAATCCAAGAAGAATGTAGAAGTCCAATAAGTCCATTAGTCGTCGAGACTTTATTGAATATGATGATGAATGATGATGTGTTGCTTATCCAAGGATGGGAGAGAGCGTACCTTTCTTTATGTTTGATAACACACATTGGTGCGATGCATCAAGGTATTAAGAACTAGGATGGCGTGGTGCCTAGTGTGATGGACTTTGACTCGTCAAATAGATAGGAGTACTCTTGTTCACACTTGACAAACATAACCTTCTTCAGAATGCAGTTCAAATATCATAAACATCTCAGACCAAAACATAACAAGGTAAGCCTTATTATGTGGTCAACAAGACACTTAAAACATCTTTCCTACAAACAAAAAATTACATCTGACGAAGTTATTTTACAAGAATATCCAACAAGCACAGCAGATAAAAAGATAATGATCATTGCCCCATTCCTTTCTCTCTAAACTTGTTTTGTTTAGGCATCATCGAGAGGTCCTTGGAATGAGCGCAAAATCAGATAAGTCAAAAAGACCAAAATAAAGTAAAGAAAAAAGCTGATGTTCATCGTACCGCTAGCCAAAGCTAAACTACTGTGGGGTACCTGATGCTTATGTCCATCGCAGGAAAGCTTCATCCTAGGACATGTAGTGATCAGGGTTTTGGTGAGACTGATTGGGTAATAAGCTATTGATACTCTGAGTTGACCAACTTGTTGACTTACTGACTTAGACTTTTGAGACTTTGACGATTAGGGAGTTCACTTTGGAACCTGCTAATCTTGCTTCTAACTGACTCACCAAAGGGTGAAAGCGATGATTGATTTTATTATGAGCAATGACAATCACGGGTGAAAGCGAGATGAAATGGATGCACCATTTTGGTTTTTTCAAATGTTTTGAGGTTGTTTTTGGTATTTTCAAGATTTACGATGAACAGACTAACTTAAAGACCTATCCTAGGGGTCTCAGGAGTTGATCCATAGATTAGCCTTGCCTACGTTATACATGCAGAGACCACATAGTTTGATTGATGAAATATTTGACTTAATGAAAAGATGGATGGGCAAACAGATTGCTAATGCGACAGATGCCTAAAGAACTGACCTTAACTGTAAAATAGATGGGCAAACAGATTGCCAATGTGACGAATGCCTAAATGACTGACCTAAATGTCTCAGGGGATGATCAAAGATCAACCTTGCCTACATTCAAGCTCAGAGATGATGTAGTTCGACGAGGTGAAAGACTGAAAAGACTTGATGATGAAATTTTTGAAGATTTTATGATATTTGACATGTTTTTGGATTTTTTGAATGATTTGGATGTTTTTGGATTTTCTGATGATTTTTTGAATGTTTTTGGATTTTTTGAATGATTTTTGAATGTTTTTGGATTTTTTGAATGATTTGGGAGAGCACAAAAGATATACACAAATCTAATCCATTGCCAGTTTCAAGGACATGCCCCCAACGTTTAAGCAATAGACTACTTCGATAAAGGCAAGACAAATTGACCTTAGGAATATGCCAAGTAGTACTATGGTGGAATATGATATGGGTATCAGTTCAGGCTATGGTATGGATGTGAGCGAATGGGTGGATGGAGAATTAATGAAATGTGATGGAATGGAATAGTGAGTTATGCAGATCTTTGTGGATGGGGAGTGCTTTATTTATACTTGGCACCTGTTTGCCAAGTTTTCACCAAGGTACTTGTCCAAAGCGCCACCGTAGTGGTTTTCACTAGAGGAAGATTTTTTTCTTTACTGTTTTCAATCCTTTTCTGATTTTTTTTTTTTTTTGATTTTTTGATTTTTTTGTTGTCGCCGACATGCCTGTTTGCCAGGTTTTCATCAAGGTAACCATTTTTTCAGGACTTTTTTTGATTGTTTTTGTATTTTCTGTTCTATACCTTGCAAGATTTAGGCATAAAACTTTTTGAGATGAGAGCTATTCAGAGGCTCTTGCAGAGGCTCACCTTCTGGTGTTGCTAGTTGATATGCCCCTGACATGTAACTTGCAGTGATAACAAAAGGCCCCAACCAGTTAGGCTCAAATTTTCCTTTGCTATCTGGGTTTGGTACATTCTTTTGGTTCTCTTTTAGCACAAGGTCACCGACTTGGAAGGTGCGTTGCCTGATCTTCTTGTTGTAGCTCTATTTCAGGTGATTCTGATAGACCTGAAGATGATTGAGGGCGTCCATATGCCGTTCATCTAGTAATTCCAGCTCATTCAGTCTTGTAACCCTGTATTCCTCATCTGTGATGAGATTCTGCAATGATATCCTCAGTGACGGGAGCTCGATCTCGATAGGGAGGATGGCTTTTGATCCGTAAACTAGGGAGAATGGGGTGGCACCTGTTGGCATGAGGATGCTGGTGTGGTAGGCCCATAAGGTGGGATTTAGCTACAGATGCTAGTCACAACTAGAGTCATTGACTATTTTCTTGAGGATTTTTAGAATGGTCTTATTGGTAGCTTCTACTTGGCCATTCCCTTGGGGGTAGTATGGAGTGGAAAAGCGATAATTGATTTTGAATTTTTTGCACAAGTCATGAACAACTTGATTCTTGAAGGGTGTCCCATTATCCAAGATGATGGATTCGGGAACACTGTATCGACAAATAAGATAGTTTAGGATGAACTTGGATATTTGTTTTCCAGTGATGTAGGTCATGGGAATTGCTTCAACCCACTTAGTGAAGTACTATGTGGCAGTGATGATGAACTTATGGCCGTTGGATGAGGTGGGTGTGATTTTGCCTATGAGATCGAGTCCCCACTAGGAAAAGGGCCAAGGTGTAACAATATGATGTAGCTCTTGAGCTGGTGCATGAATGAGGTCGCCATGCTACTGGCACTGTAGACACCTTCTAACAAAGTCATGTGCCTCTCTTTCCATTGTCAGCCAGTAGTACCCGGTTCTTAGTAGCTTCTTGGTCAAGGTCATACCACTCGAATGTGAACCGCACGTGCCACTATGTACCTCAGCCAAAGTAGTAAGGGCTTCCTCGGGTTTTAAACAATGCAACAGGGTTCCATCGATGCTTCTACGGAAGAGGATTTCTCCTATGATGACAAATCGTTAGGACCTTTTGACAAAGGTTTGCTTGAGGTTTGGGGTAATGTCAGCTGGGAGGATTCCTAATCTTAGATAGGTGTAAATTTCATGATACTAAAGATCACCGGGACCAACGAGTTCGCACGCGTATTCTGACTCTGGTACCTCGAAAGTGGGTACGAGAAGCTGTTCTATGAGGAATTTGTGTTTCGAGATGTTGTAAGGGATGTCTAAAAAGGATCCAATCATTGCCATTGCATTAGCTACTCTGTTGTTTGCCCTTGGTATTTGCTCAAAAGTGATGTTAATAAATGATTCTTTGAGTCCTTCTACGACCTTCTTGTATGGCGTAAGCTTATCATCTTTAGTTTGATATTCACCATTGACTTGGTTAACGATAAGTTGTGAATCTCCATAAACCTTAAGTACCATTATTCGTCACTGTGCTGCAATTTTGAGACCTATGGTCAAAGCCTCGTACTCGGCGATGTTGTTGGTGCATGGGAACACCAACTTGTAAGATCTTGGTATGCAATCTCCTTGTGGGGTGATAAAGAACACACGGGATCCTGATCCATGTTGTGTGTGGGAATCGTCAAAGTATAGCTTCCAGTGATCAACTATGTTGATATTGAAGATAGACTCATCTGGAAATTTTGATATGAGTGGGTTCTTCGCATAGATGGGAGCTTCTGCTAGCTGATCCGCAAAGACCTATCCCTTGATTTCCTTTCGTTCTACATACTCAATATCACGCTCAGATAGTATCATAACCCATTTAGCCATTCTGCCTGTAAGCATTGCTTTTGATAATAAGTATTTAAGAGGGTCTATCTTTGCAATTAGCTTAATCTGATGAGCTAGCATATAGTGTTTGAATTTTTGGGTTGCAAACACCACTGCTAGGCAAGCTTTTTCTATTGATGTGTAATTGAGCTCATGCCCTACCATTGTTCTGCTGATATAGTAAATGGCCCGCTCGGTTCCATTTTCATCTTATTGGGCTAAAAGGGCACCAAGGGTGGCTGTCGTTGCTGAGATGTATAGAATCAATGGTTTCCCTACAATGGGGGGCATTAGTACTGGTAGTGTAAGTAGGTATTCTTTGATCTTGTTAAATTCTTGTTCGCACTTGTCATCCCACCTGAATGCTACTCCCTTGTGGAGTAGGTGTGAATAGGCAATTTGCTTATCTGCCAATTTTGCTATGAATCTTCAGATGGACTGGAGTCTACCTTGTAATCCCCTAAGTTGCTTTAATGTCCTTGGTGCCTCCATGTCAATAATTTCTTTTACCTTTGCAGGATCTACCTCTATCCCTCTCATGGAAACTATGTAACCCAATAGCTTTCCTGATTGTACCCCAAAGACACACTTCTTCGGGTTGAGTCTGACCTTGTATTGTTCTAGTCTATCAAAGATTACACTTAGAGTTGTTATGTGATCTTGCCTTTTCTTTGATTTAGCCAATATGTTATCCACATAATCTTCGACTGTTTTATGGATCATGTCATGGAAGATCAATGTCATGGCTCTTTGGTATGTAGCTCCTGCATTTTTCAACCTAAATGGCATCATGTTCCAGCAGTAGGTGCCCCAAGGACATGTGAATGTTGTCTTGTGTTGGTCTTCTTTTGCAATCATTATCTTATTGTACCCCGAGAAGCCATCCATTAGGGAGAGCATCTCATGTCCGGCCATCATATCCACTATCATGTCAATGTTGGGAAGTGGAAAGTCATCCTTAGGAAATGCTTTGTTTAGGTCTCTGAAATCAGTGTAGATGCGGATGCCCCCATTCAATTTTGAGACTGGCACAAGATTATATACCCATTCTGGATAGTCAATTCGTCGTATGAAGCCAACGTCTAAGAGTTTTTGTAATTCTATCTTCATGAGCAAAGCTATCTATGGGTGCATTTTTCTTAACTTTTGTCTGACTATCTTTGCTCCAGGGTGAACGGCCAAATGATGAACTACTACCTCAGGATCTAGACCTGGCATGTCACCGTATGTCCATGCAAAGTTTACCTTCCACTCTTTCAAAAATACTGCTAGCAGTTCTTGTTCTTCTATCTGAAGTGTTTGAGCATAGAATGTGATTTGTGGTTCTGTCTCTGTTCCCAAGTTGATAGGATTACCCTGCTCTACTAGGACCGCTGATTTCTCTTGATGTAGAGTAGTAGGGGGGAGATTGAATCCTTCATCCTTCAGTGCCTTAGAGAGGTTTTCACCATTGGATGCGTCCTTTATTTTTACTATTCTATGGTTAGAGAGTGCCACAGTGTGGTTTTCACTCAATAACTTCAAGCTTATTCTCGATATTTTTCTTTTGCGACTGAAAAATTCAATTGTCTCCCCGTAATATGTTTGGGTGTCTAAAGTGATGTCAAATCCTACTTTGTGATCTCCACACGGAACTATATCCCTCAATCCCATGAATTCTAATAGAGCCTCATCGTTTTCAAATAAGTTTAGAATTGGTGGTCCTCATTGGTCGTGATCGATGAGTTGGGGGTACACTAAGTGGATTTGGTGGGTTTGTTGGATTGGCTCAATAGGTGAGGCATTAATCATGAGTAAAATGGAATCTTCAAAAAGCCTAGGAAGACCGGTTATGGTATCCTCATCATCACTACTAGAACAAACATTAGTTATGTCAAATGTGAAGTTGTCAAGGGGTAGGCCTGTGGATATGGGTAATTGAAGGGCAGTTGCCGACAACTGAGGGGAGGTTTTGACTGCTTGACTGGGAGTAGCTCCGCCATGTACGGTTATACTCAGAGGAGTACATCCAAGGCCAAGGTTCCTCATTCTTCTTTCTACAATGATGGGTTTTAGTCATCCATCACTATTTCTTCCAAGGCTTTCATTCCTATTATAGCCCATACCCAACATCATTTGTAATCCTCTGTTAGCATCATCCATGGGTAGGGTGGGAGTGGGCCTTTCATCTTGGTATAATGTGTTTGACATGTCTCCCTCATCCACATTTTCTCAACTGAGATCCCCCCAACAGCGCAATCCAGAAGGTTCTGCCCTAATAGTGTGTACAGGTGTTTCACCTGGGTGAGGTTGCCCATGCGACCTAGGAGATTGTGGTAACTCTCCTACAAAAAATACATTATTTTTCATTCTATAGTCACCACATCCGTTGTCTTGGATCATGAGTTTGATTTTCGATATGTTAGGGATGGCGGGTGTCTTTGTCGCAGAAGTGGAGGTGAGGTTAGCTAGGTCTATGTATGCAGTGGATGGCCCTTCATCATTTTTCGGAACTTGTGGGATTTTATAAAACTTGGCTTCCATGTTTTTGTAGTAGGCAAATGGTTCGGGATCCCCATGTATATTGACCTCCTCATTCTGGTACAAGAATTTTACACATTGATGATATGTCGGGGCCACTGCTTTCATTCCATGGATCCATGGACGACCAAGGAGGATGTTATATGGTAAGTCAAGATCAAGGACCCGATAGGTAGTCTCCATGGTTGTTGGTCCCACTTGGATGGGGATTTTAATAGTGCCTTGAGACACTCTTTCCTGGTCATCATATGCCCTTATTGTCATGCTCTTGTTTTTGTTAATGGAATCCTCGGTGAATCCCAAGTTCTTTATAAGCTTGAGAGAGGAAATATTTAGGCCTACACCTCCATCCACTAGGACTCTTTTAAATTTCTTTTTATGGACCAACACTTGAAGGTGGAGTGCATGGTTATGAGATGGTTGTGGGGGGAAGTCTTGATCAGAGAATGTTAGGAGATTCTGGGTGACGATATTTCCAACCATAGCCTGAAATTGAACTATTTCAAGGGTGGTGGAGATGGTGGATGCTAATAACGCTTTATCAAGAATTTTCCTATGGGCAGCGGAAATTTTTAATAGCTCCATGATAGAGATTTGGGCAGGCGTTCTTTTCAGTTGGTCAATGACATTATAGTCATAGGGAATGGCTTTTGTGTTTGAAGTGGGGGTCTTAGATGGTGCCCCTGCAATGGTAACCTTTCCGCCACGTGTGGTGACTCCACAATCGACATCGGCCCCTCTGACATTGATAACAGTTACCATTTCATCTACACATGCGACAATGTCTTCATATACTAGGTTAGCACTAGCATATTTTTTCTTGCCTTTGTTATTTCCCTAATTATTCCCTTGATTATGATTTGGCATTGGATTGGTGTATATCTTGAGGTCTTGATTACCGACAAGTTGCTCGACGTTGATGATCTTGTCTTCAATGAGGTCCTGAATAATGTTTTTCAACTTCATACAGTTGGCTGTTGTGTGTCCCTTGACTTTGTGAAAGTCACAAAGGAGGTTTTCATTGTACCAAGGTGGCTTCACCTGGGGTTCATTGTAATTATCATGGGTTGGGACACTGATGATGTTCTCATTGACCATCTTTTTCATGATTGACTCGATTGACTCCCGAAGGGCTATGAATTTCCATTTAGGGGGAAACTTATTTTGTGGAGGTGGTCCTCCTTGATTATTATGATTGTTGATTTGATTTTGGGGTGGTTGTTGGTTTACCACATTTGCTTGTGTGTTACCCCAATTTTTGTTTGATTGCTCTGCTTGGGAGCGTTGATGACTACCTTAGCATCCACTATGCCATCATCTGTGACGTTTCGATTCCTCGCCCATGTGCAAGATTTATCATTGTAACTGGTGGATGGATGACTATCCTGATGTTCAGAAGTAGGTGTGCCCCCTTGCGTAACAAGAGCTTGCTCAATATTGAGTGCCTTGGGGATCAATTGATCATATGTAGTGATGCATTGCATCTTTAGATAGAAAGCCAAGGTTTTGTCTGTATTGGCGATGATGGTATAGACTTGTTGCTCTTCTGGCATGGCCCATTTGCTTCAATTGGCCTTCGCTCGCCATTGTTGGAGAAAGGCGGTGAATGATTCTCCCTTACTCTGTTTGAGCGCTGAGAGTTCTTCCAAGCTAACATCCACAAAAATGTTGAATGCGTAGTTTTGGAGGAAAGCGTCTTTGATTTCTTGAAAGATTTTGATTCCCGTAGGAAAATGAGAAAACCATTCTATGGCACCACCAGCCAAGCTTCCAGGGAATAGTCCCATTAGATATGTGTCATTGTAGGTGACTTCCATGCAATGTACTTGAAACCCCCTAATGTAATCTTCAGGATTTCCTATCCCGTGATATTTATCAAATTTGGGGATTTCGAATCCCTTAGGGAATGGTACCATTGCCAAGCTTCTATCAAATGGATAGGGACACAAGTTGCTTTGTGTTCTGACTGTCTTTCCGGATTGAAAATCTTGGACTTGCTGAGAGAGCAATTTGATTTGTGCCATTACATCACTTTGTGGATTGGGAGGTGGAGTGAATACGTTCTGAGGCATGGAATTGATTGATAGGATGTTGATGTGATTTTGTTGCAAGCTTTGTTGCACAAGGGGTGTTTGTGCTTGTTGTTGGTCCTGCTGTTGTGTCAACAACACTTGTTGTTGGTCGTGTTGTTGTTGTGCCAAAAATGCTTGTTGTTGGTTGTACTGTTGTTGTAATTGGTAATCTTGCAAAGCTTGCTGATATGCTTCTTTTTGTGTTTGCAACTATGCTTGGTACTGTGCTTGTGCTTGTGCTTGTTGAGCTTGGAATTGTGCTCGTGCTTGAGCGTGTGATTGTTGGATTGCTTGTTCCATCTAAGTGGCATGTGCGGCTTGCGTAGCTTGTTTAGATTGAGTAGCTTGAGCAGCTTGAGCTGCCTGCGCAGCTTGTTCAACCTATTGTTGTTGTAACAAGGTTTGGACTTGTGTAGCTAATTGTGCTTGCGCTTGCTGAGCGGCTAATTGAGTGGCCTACTGATTTTGAAGTGGTTTTTGCTGGGAAGCTTGTCGAGTAGCTTGCAATGTCATGGTGAATGAATTGGTTGTGTTGTGCCTTGGTGGTAATGGCAGTGGATTTGGAAGAATTCCAATCGTTGTGATAAGCGGAACAGTCGTGTTAATGATCAAATTTTGAGCTATGGATGGTGTGATCGAGGTGCTTGGTCTCTACGAGACCATGCTTTGAGGAATGGTAGACATGTTGATCATTGTGGTTGATTGGATGGTTGCCATCTGTTGTTGTGATATAGATGACACAGCTGGTGGATTTGATAAGGTACTCTGATTTGAATAGTTGATGGCGGGAAGAGGAGGAAGACCCAACCTGAGTGATGATGTAGATGTAAGTGGTAAGGGTGGAAATGGTGGGAAGACGGGTGGTGCAATCCCTGAAAGTGATGACGATGGATCCAAGATTCCCCCTACTCCAAACAAGTCCCCTTCTCCTTGTGAGATAGGGAGAGAAGTTTGTATGTCGGGAGGATAATCTGGCATTGCGTGAAATGAGAATGAATTGGTATGATCATGAAATGTGAGAGGGATGTATGGGTGCAATGGATTTACGAGTATGGATTGGTCCAATGTGGCCCCTATGTTCAACCCTTGATTGTTCACTAGACAATTTTTTTGAAGTTCGCGAAACATGGCACTTCCTTTGCTAACAACTGGTGGGGTTGAAGCAATAGATGATATGACTTGAGGGATGTCCTCAGTGATATTTTGAAGTGGAAGTGTGGATGCAGGCGAAGGCATGATGTCGAGAGTCCTCTCCACAAGGGTGCTTACGTCAAAGTCAGAAGGGAGTTTAGCCCCCTCTTTTGCTAACTCAAGCATGTATTGGGATGGGTATAACTTCAACATGGTACTGACAATTCGATGACTCTCAGGATTTTGTACTATTTCTAGAATTTCTTCTTGTGTCATTCCATTATCAGTGATATCCTCAATATGACGTTCTTCTTGAGAATTTTGAGGCATTTGAGGAGGATTGATTGGGATTTCGATTGTTATTGTTGGGTTGAACATTGTTTCAGTTTGGCTTAAATCACTTGAAATGGATGTTTCTTTGTTCTGCTCCATGTTATTCTTGTATTGAGAGCGAGTTTGAACCATTAAATGAAGATTAATTTTCAAGAATGTAAGAGATGAACCTCTAATCCTTTAGATCGGTCTAAACCTTAGGTTCAAAGAAGTGAAGAACTAGGAAATTTGAAGGATCAAGGCAATAACGAGGATGAGATAAATGGAAAATGAGTGATATGGATGAATGGAACTCTTAAAGAACCTTTGAAGGAAATGCTAAAATTTTAGGACTTGATTTGATTGATTTGTGATTGGATTGATGGTTTGACTAGGTGTGTTAAGTCAACCAAGAGTGATGAATGTAATTGTAAAGCTCTAGGAAGTTGTGTTATCCATAGAGTGAACTCCTACAAGATGGTAGTTTGACTAAGTGTGTCAAGTCAAACGAGGTGATGATTTGATAATTTGGCTAGGTGAGTTAAGCCAAACAAGATGAACTCGTAAACCCTAGGAAGTTGTATTATCCAAGAGAGAACTCATGTATAGGATGATGGTTTGACTAGTTGTGTTAAGTCAAACAAAGTGATTTAATTTTTCCTAGAAGTTTAGCATAAAAAATGTTTACAAAGTTTCCAAGAGCTATTGGTGAGGTGACTTTTGATTGATTTAATGGTTGAGAGATGAATGAAAGTGATTGAATTTGATCCTGGACTTGACCTAGAATAACACTTCTTCTTACAAGACCTCGGTGTTGAAGAACACGCTATATTTCCTATGGGAGGATAGAAAACCTTTCAAAAAGTTCAGGATTCTGTTGATAGTAAAATTCATACAACTCAGGATTATTTCTTGAAGCTTTTCTATAAAAGTTATAAACCAATCTTTCTCTGAATTCGAAAAGTCTCCCAAGATGCTCCTCATGAGCTTTCAGATGAAGCTTCTTGAACTTTGATTTTGGGATCTTGATCTTGTGGGATATCATGTTAGAAAACACATGTGTAATCCAATTTGTTTTTTATCTTGTCTTAGTGAATTCCTTTTACCAAAAGCACTTGCTTGATTATGTTTTCAAATTGAATGTCTAATGTCCTACTTTCTTTCTCATCCCACAAGGTCCTTTGTGTGGAAATCGAGGAAAATAGGGCAAAAGTTCCTTATGTTTAACCTTGTTGAAAACAAATGATGGTAGAATTTGTGCACTTAGAAACCTCTAGGGATATGATCCTTAGGGAAAGCAAGAGTGTCCAAGTTCATCAAGAGTCTTTGTTTCTCACAAGGGGTTTGAAATTTGAAGGTCTGTGAATGTTTGTTTTCAAATGTTTTCAAGATCAAGCAATGTATTTCTTCCCAAACAGTTTTACAATCCTAGGATGATGAGGCAATATCTTGTTGGGTTCCCACTTGGATAAATCCAGCTGCACATATCTTGTGCGAATGGCTAAATGCTTGACCACACTGGCTCCCCTCTATGACACTCACTTATTGGGGTTAGCCAAGCATTAGTACCCATGAATCTCCCATGGCATACTTTCCATTTCCACAACAAGAACACATGTATAATGTGGGGCGGCTTCAAAGGACATGACCTTTTGCACCAACAAGATAGACAAGGTTTTGGCCTTTTTCTAAACAAAGGGTTCTAATTCAGGCATTCTGTTCGTGGGGGATTATCCAATATCAGCGAGAGTCCATTGCTATCCATCTCGTCGGAATAATCCTCATGATATTGGCCTTTGTTCCAATATCCACACTTATATCTTGGGTGGAAGTCACTTGGCTTTAGCGTGTTCCTGGTTGGGTCATTCCCTTGGGTGATTACTTTTTCCCACAAGGCAGGCCCTCTAAGATAAACAAAAGTGAGCTAACATATCCCATCATTCACACAACCTTTGTTTGGAAAACAAAGGGGAAAACCTCCGCAATATGTCATGCTCACACTCGCATGTTTTGTTCAATTTTAAAATGCCCAAATTGAAATGTGGAGGCAATCTTTTTGACAAGTTAATATCGCCAAAATGCTTTTGATTCTCAAGATTGTTGTGAAGCGCTAGAGAAGTGCATACGCATTTTGGTGATATTAATTTGTGAAAAAGATTGCAAAACATGAAAAACACTTGTTCATTTTATACCTCAAAGCAGTGATGAGTCCATTTTAAAAGCACCAAATGAGATGTGAATTTTGCCTTGTTCAATTTTAAGTCCAAATTGAAATCTAGTAAATGTCTA
This sequence comes from Sequoiadendron giganteum, assembly GCA_007115665.2. NCBI lineage: Eukaryota > Viridiplantae > Streptophyta > Pinopsida > Cupressales > Cupressaceae > Sequoiadendron > Sequoiadendron giganteum. The sequence continues at coordinate 305,380,230 of CM021102.1, forward strand.
AGGTTCTTTTTAACCAACTTTGAAAAGATCAAGTCAAGTGGTTAATTTTAAACCCAAAAGGAAATGTGAGTTGGTTTAAAACAGAAAAAAAGGGTAGTGAATTGAAGCTCTAAGATTTAAAATAAGCATTAAAAATGCTTTTTCCAAGTCTTGATTTCAAAAAATATCTCCAACTCCACTCCATTCGCCTTTGTTTTCATTTGATGTCAACCTTCAACTTCAATCTTGATGTCAACCTATAAAAAAAGTTCAAAGTTAGAAACTTTAAAAATGAAATTCATCTCAACAAATTTATGATAATTTATCATAATGAATACACAAAACAAATGTACTCAAATGATAAATTTTAATGCAAGAGTTCCCCTTCCTTGAACATGCATTTATTAACCTCCTAGATGTACAAAAAGACTTTGTTGATGACATTGTGCTAGAATAAAATAAAGAACAAATTATCTAACACATTCACCTGTTATAATTGCAACTTGTGATAGAGGCATGATTTATCAATTAAAGAACAAATGCATTTGCAACATAACCAATGAGTCAACCATATTTAAAACAAGGTGATAATAATATGTACTTAAAACCTTTATATTTGTATCTAGAGCTTTCAATATGGACTGAATATTAGAAACACATTTAAACAAATCATAACCATGAGCCTTTGTAGTGGAAAATTAATATCTAATAGAATGAGCATAAAAATAAAACCCCTATCGAGAAGACATCTAATAGTACATCTAGTTTGTCCTTATTATTGGAAACAGTGTTAGTCTATCTTTGTCACATTCACACCAAAATCAATAGATAAAGAAAATCACTAGATTCAATGCGTCCCATTTGAAAGTATCCTAGTTTTGAATATCTCAAGGAGGATGAATATACTTCTGTCTTCAATGCACACGCAACTAGAATGTCATTTCATTAATACAAATCAGCTGCTGACTTGATCCATGCATTTAGAGCAGCACTTGGCATAACACTCAAACAAATAAGAACTATCAAATGAATGCATTTGGCAGGCCCAATGAGAGATTCTCCACAACAACATATCTTCACAGTTATTATCCAGATTTTCCTATGATCAAGAAATTTAATGCAGTCATGGAGAAATAAACAGATAGTTCAAAATAGAGAACAACAATCTTAGTAAAGTCCTGATGACCTAAGAGGGAAAGCCTTATAGTGTAGTAAAGAGATGGTGTGGAGACATAAACAAAGCCACTATTTTCTTCTCAAGGAAGGGCACAAACAGTAAATAAAGACAATCAACCTGCATTTGGAGAACCGACTAATAAAAGTACTTGAAACCTCAAGCTTACAGGATTGGCAGGTGTACGTTAAGAAATCAAGGTACATCATTTATGCATAGCAGGGAGATAGTCAACATGATAGAAATAGAGTTATTACTGAGTTTTCTTTCAAATCGATCCTATCCTCATGCCACTCTTCCCATATCGATTAATTCAGCTTCTATTTCTCCTTCACAAAGAAGCAAGTTGTTTCTCTGCAAAAGGAAAACATAGGAAGGGGACAAAGCAGAACATTAATGACCTGGAGATACATTGTTAGTGCACTTTCAACAACCGTCGGTGATTGAAAAACCTATACAAATACATGTTAGAAGACATCAAGAGAATTTCAAATGCAGTCGCCAGGTGTAGAGTTGAATCCCACGACTTCCTCCATGCCTATTTTAGGAAACAAAAGAGTAGAAGTCTATGAAACCTGTGCGCAGACCAATCATCACAAGATAGCGCCTATAAATGCCCATTCTTTTAATCACGCCTCAGACCAAATGACGGATCCAATGTCCATGCATCACGGTGGTGTGAATGGGTTGGGGTACCTTGCACGATACCTTGCTTGAAATGCAAAAAGCTTATGTTCTTCGTAGGTGGCCGCAAATGGTGGATATCCTTTTGCCTTCCACGTTTCTTCATCTGGTGACGTCTCTGCTATTAGAAATGAAATTTTGTTGCTCTTTAAAAGTAGATAACAACATTAATGTGAAGACTAGTGGTCCAGACAGTGATATGGAAGGAAATTTTAGTGATGCGATGCAAAAGATCTAAGTTACAAGATTTCTTATAAAGATCAGTTGAAAAGGAAACTCATCATTTATTACGATGGAATGTAGTAAGCATACTGATGATCTTGGATATTTAAAAATTCAACAAACTTAACCTACCACTGCGCCTGTCAACAGTAAATAAGGAAATCACGACATCATTGTCTTACATGAATGTAAATGCCATTATCGAACCAAGGAATGACTGAAATGCACTGCCTAGAGAAGATTATGCTAAAAGATGGTACTATGAGACCTACATCTGTAGCTGAGGGACTCCAACATTATGTTTACAAATGGTTACAGGATGTTTATGAACGTAATCATGGCGTAGGTAGGAAGTGCAACTACAGGAATTAAACTAAGAAATGTTTCATGGTGCAAGCAGAGAGTACCACTATCAGTCTCATGACTGTGGGCGGATCGAGCTCTTCAAGAAGATTTCAGAGAAATGCTTTCATGGGATGATTTCCATCCAACTGTCGCACTTAGTAACAATGATCTTTATTAATTTCATGTCAAGAAAGGACCTGAAGAAGTATACTGACCTACCTTTCGCTTGGCTATTTATGAGCAGCAGGCTTCTGTAACAGTCCTCATATCTCTTTAGGAGGAACAAAACTTAGTTAGATAAATTGTAATACCAAATTCCTTCTTTATGGAAACAGAAGTTCCCTATAATATATGTATATTTTATACGGCTCAAACACACTATTTTCAGTTTCTTCTTGGACTGAGGTAGCACACTAGATGCATACGGGAGAGAGGTGATCTACTTGAATCTAAATATATCGCAAAATCTCTCAAACTGGGGATTAAAAAAAAAAGAGAAAAGATAGTACACCTTTTAGAAAATGTTGATCTAAATGTGGTAATAGGGTATCACCGTAACAACAATAATGGTATTCTACTAATCTAAACCAGACCAAACCAGCATGTTTATGTGAATAACACTAACTTTTTCAAAGGTAGAAAAACTCACTAGTATTACTAACTAGTAACAACATTACATTATTTCAAAGTACGAAACCGCAAGATGATACAAATCTTAGAAGAATAATAGAACCAAAGATATCATCAGATTGTCAATCGTTGCCCTCCTTCTAGCGCCATTTGTAGGATGCCAAGATCTACACATGGATTGCATAGACTAGCATCCTCATAGAATAACATAAATCATTACTCCAACAATTGATAAAACTAAGTCAAGCATGCAATAGAGAAAATGAAATACAACCTATTCTATAATGGATTGGTGCCCTCCATGAAGATGTGAAAGAGCCCTTTCCCAACCCCTTTCCAAGATAAATGAGATAGACAATGAGTTGCTATGAGCTCAAGTTGCCTATAGTGGTGATGCCTTCAAAATGTGTATGTTTAATGCGAGAAGATGCATTGCATTTATAGGAGAACTTGAGAGAAGAGAGGCCAAGATTAGGCAATGTGGGACTAAATCCCATCCAATAGAATAGAGACACTTGTCATAATGGGATTGGCCAAAGCTTGTGCAAGTTTTGGCCAATATGCCCATTCAAATTTGAAAAATGTCAATAAATGCATGTTGTTGAGGGTTTTGGGAGGAATTATCTTTGTCCAAAAAAGTCAAAGATGAGAGTTATTGAGGGAAAATAAGTCTTTTTAATAAATCAAATAATTTATTTGGTGCAAGTGGGTGGGTTAGTTAGGAGTTTAGATTTGACTCTAGTTGAGTCAAAAGCTAGAGAATGGTAATTATGATTTAGAAAGTAATTAAATTTAGGTTAATTAACTTGGGAGATTTTAGGGATTTGATATTTGATTTAAATTAGTTTGATTTATTAAATCAAATAAGAAGAACTTTAAGAACTTAATTAAATAACTTGATTTAATTAAGTTTGATAAACCTTAGGATTTAATCAATAAATTATTGTAATTGATTAGTAGAAGAAATGAATGTTAATTTGTATGATGTGTGATTGTTAGTTTTGCATGTCTACACTATATTTAACGTTGCATGATGGTTTCCATCCCATCTAACTAGTTTATGTGTGAGGATTAGCCTATGATGCTCCTTGAGATGACTGCAAAAAGCATGCCAATCCCCCATCGAAGTTGTCATGACCTCCTTCCTTAGAACATTGGAGAATTCTTTTTCATTAGTAATTTAATAGCTATAACTTCTATAAGTAAAAAATAAAAATTAGTATACATATATTAACTAATAAAATATATAAAGAGCGTTGAAAGTTATCAATACTTAACAATGTTTATAATAATATTAATTAATAAAATATATGAAAAACTAATAATATATATAAAAATCTATTTTTACTATTTATATATATATTAATTAATAATATATATAAAAAACTATTTAAGCATACATATTTTAGTTTGTAATTTTAATCGAAAAGTATTTAAATTAAAAACTATTTCTTGGGAAGCTTTTAATTTAAATCTTTTTGGAAAAATAGAAAAAAATAAATCATTTTATGTGCTTGTTATTCTTAAGCAGCACATACTTCCACTTGCCTGTCATTTTCAATGAAGCTTCAAAATTTTTATGAATATTCCTTTGTTGCTTTCAGCATAACAAAGTAAGAAATAAATAAATTATTCATAATAAATCCATTTCCATTCAAAAAATAAGTGTTTACAATTTAAAATTTAAAATGAATGAATTTATAGTGCAATTATTATTTTTAAATTTATATGATCCATATTTGAGAATCAAGGAATCATAAATATTTTATAGGTACTCGATTTGATAAGATTGATGGTGATTCAAAATTTTGTTGAAATTTGAAAAAAGAACTATAATTAAAAAATCATGTATTTACCTTATACTCAATTGTCATAGAAGAAAACTCTCCGCCATATTTATTGACATAGGTATTTAACGCTTTTTAATAGTTTTAACTCATCTTTTGGTACCTTAACATGCATGAATTTAAGTTTTTGAGGTACATAGGATACATTTAAATAATGATGCAAACTTAAATATTAACATAGTGTAGGTAATTATCTTGATCACAATTTCCATGTGTAGAGGAGGAAGATTGACACCCCGCCCCTCACTAAGGATGATTGTTCCTTGACTATCTCAAGGACTGAAGCTGAACTGACAAGGATGTGAAGATAAGGGAAATTATTTATATTTTATGCTTTATGAATAATTAAAGGATAAGAGTTTCGAAAACCGAAAGAGCAGGGTTTAAAGGTTTTCTAGACAAACCGACAAGTTCTTAGCCAAAGATAACAACACAAGATGAGGACGTCCCGACTACTGTTGGAAATTAATCCTAGCCACTGCATTTATTCCTCCTCCGTATATTTTTCCAACAATCATTTATCTTTCCATGCATATAGGATTACTTTTGATTTGAATTTAATGTAAAACTAAACTTACATAATTTTCCTTGCTGGTTGTTAAATCAACATTTATTTGTAATCAATGTTGTTTTTTTGTTTTCCCTCCTTTTTGATAGGCTCTTATGTAGCTTGTGTAAGAATCTTCGTATTGTTTTCTTGTGGGTGAAGAAAAGAAATAGAACAGAACAATAGTATGTATATTTTTTTTCTGAAGAAGGCTACAAATAAGAAACAAGGGTTTTGTGTTTTTATAATCATATGAAGAACTCAAGCTCTGTTAAATCTATATGTTTTTTGCACGAATCAATGGGAAGAAGCTTTATCTATTTTGGGTGTTTTATTTCTATATGAAATAGCAAATTGCTTTTGGTTTCCGCTATTTATCTCTTGTCTTTGCCTCTATTCCAACACATGGTATCAAAGCCAAAGGTTTCTCGAAGAAAGTTTTAAGAAGAGCTAAAGGTTTTTAAAGTATTTTTTCAAGGAGCCAAGGTATACATAGCCAACAATGGCAAGCACAAACACAAGCTTGAAAAACTCACAAATTTCACAATTTAATGGAAAGAACTATGACTACTAGGCAATCATCATGAGGGCATTATTTTCCTCACAATATTTATGGGAGCTAGTGGAGAATGGATTTCCAGAGCCACTTGATGCAACAACATATAATGCTTTGACTCAAGTAGAGAAGGAATTATTGAAAGATAATATGAAGAAGGATTCAAAAAATGTTTTCTTTATTCTCGAAGCAGTGCATGAGAGCATTTTTCCAAGGATTGCAACAACAACAAGGTCTAGAAAAGCATGTAATATACTTCAAACAACCTATCAAGGTATGGAAAAGTGAAGACAACAAAGCTACAAATATTGAGAAGGGATTTTGAAACAATATATATAAATGACAATGAATCAATAGACTCATTCTTCACTGAGATCATTGGACTAGTAAATCAAATTAGCTCACATGGTGAGACACTTGAAGATAGAAGAGTGGTTGAAAAGATTTTAAGGAACTTATCCACAAAATTTGAGACAATTGTTGTAACCATAGAGGGAATAAAGGACCTCACACAATTTACAGTTGATGAGCTCCATGCAACTCTTATTTCACATGAACATAGACTGAGCAGTTCAAAAAATACATCATTGGAGCGTGCAGTCAAGTCATAAGTTACAATCATCCATGGTAGAGGCAGAGGAAGAAAAAAATTTAGAGGTAGAGGAAGAAAAAAATTTATAGGTAGAGGAAGAAATTATCATAGAGGTGGAAGACGCATCCCATCAAGCTCAAGTGGAAGAGGTAGCAGCCATAACCCAACTCAAAATGCAATTCAAAATCAGCCTCAAGGTCACATGTATGATAAATCTCAAGTCAAATGTCACTATTGCAAAAAATATGGGCATTATTTGAGTGAATTTAGAAAGAAACAATATGATTCTAGAAAGTAAGATAGATGCACTAGAACTTTCAAAACTGTAAGTGAATACAAATGTGCCAAAACTTTCAAAATATTAAGTGAAGACAAATGCGCCAGGAATTTTAGAAGTGGAAGTGAAGTCAAATGCTCCAAATTTTTTGAGAAGAATGTCAGCTAGTTGTGATTAAGGGGGAGTGTTAGAAATTAATCCCAACCACTACATTTATTCCTCCTCTATATATTTTTCTAGCAATCATTTCTCTTTCCATGCATATAGGATTTCTTTTGATTTGAATTTAATACAAATCTAAACTTGAATATTTTTCCTTGTTGGCTGTTAAATCAACATTTATTTGTAATCAATAATTTTTTTGGTTTTCCCTCCTTTCTGTTGTGCTCTTAAGTAGCTTGTGTAAGAAGCTTTGTATTGTTTTCTCGTGCGTGAAGAAAAGAAACAGAACAAAACAACAGTATGTATATTTTTTTTCTAAAGAAGGCTACGAATAAGAAACAGGGGTTTTGTGTTTTCATAATCATATCAAGAACTCAAGCTCTATTAAATCTGAATATTTTCTCATGAATCAATGGGAAGAAGCTTTATCAATTTTGGATGTTTTATTTCTATATGAAATAGAAAATTGCTTTTGGTTTCCCCTATTTATCTCTTGTCTCTGCCTCTATTCCAACACCTACAACATGTAGTCTCTTCCGAACTGAAAAATAGAGTTTTTCACGAGAAAGCACAAAGAACCTACTATCTATTTGGTAACAAAAATCTTGAAAATGTGTTTAAATAATAGAATAAAAACTTAATAGAAATGAAAATATAAAGTTCATGAAAGAGAGTCTAAACGATCGAACTGATCATTATGGAAGAACAGTGGGGAATCGTTGTAGATTTTTTCTTGAAGTTGTGGAAGTAGTGGTGGATGAAATCAGAGCAGAGCATGTGGGAATTCATCTTTTTTACTTTTCAACACATTTAGAAGCGTATGACTCATATCTGAAGGCGCTGGGGATGTACATGGTAAAGGCTCTGAACAAATATAACATTTTATATGCACATTTAGTTGAGCCCAGGGTTGCTAATGCACAGTAGATAATTGGGAGTGAAAAGAGCCTTATTCCCATTCACAAAGCATTCACGGGTTCCTTTTTGGCTGCAGGGGGTTATGATAAGGATGATGGGAATGGAGCTATTTCCAGTGGAAAGCAAGATTTAGGTTTTTATGGGCGACTATTTTTGGAAAATCCAAATTTGCCAAAAATATTTGAGTTGAATGCACCCCTCAATAAATACGATAGAGAAACATTTTATACTTTTGATCCTGTCGTTGGATACATAGATTATCCATTCCTCCAGTATTGAATGTGTTTCTATCCAAATATAATAATGTCATCTTCAGAAACTTGCAACATGAAGGAGTTGTCACTAAAATTGCAGGCTATTTATATTATGTTACAACTCAATCAAATTTCAACACCATTAAATATAATAAGTTTATATTAGCTCATTTTTCCTTAATCTACTCATTTGCATGCTATCGTTGTTCTCTTCTCGTTTAGGGGTTTCTTTGAAATATATAATTTGATATAAATATGTACTTAAAATATGAGGGAAAATAGAGGTGATATATTTTAGATATTTAGAATGGTTATTATTCTTAAAATTGGGTAAATAATGTTATGTTATTTGTGGTAAATAATTATATGTTGCGACATCTATTTAATATTGGATATGTCTTTGTGTAATATATTAAATAGTAATATTAGGTAATCACAATATGATTTTAGAACTAAGCAACTTATTATGCATTAAATAGACAAACTTGAATTAACATCAATTTTTTTACTTATGATCTCAATTTATTTTTATACAAGTACTTGTCACTACATGGCTCTTGTTTAAATTTTTATTCACTTAAAAAATTAAAATAAAAATCTCAATGACAATTAAAACTTACAAATTTAAAAATATATAAAATATTCTCCAAATAAAATAATTGATATCATACTAATCAAAAAGATTGAGAAGTTGAATGGCCAACTAAAGGGTTAATGGGAAAAATGAAGAAAGAAAAAAGGTCACTTACCTAACATAGATTTTCAATAATTGAATAGCAATAAAAAATTGATATTCATAGGAAATATTAATATTTGTCATACTTGAACATTAATATTGCATCATTGTAATGAAAAATTGATATGAGATTTAAAAAGTACATTTTTCATGAACTTTTCGACAACCTTTTTAGATCTACATGTAATGTATATAAGTAGATCTTGTATTCACTATAACCCATTCCAAAGCCCATGTTATCTTTAGGCCCTTTGACTTTAATGGAGGACATTCTACACTAAATCCAAGACACATAGTAAGGAAGAAAAACCTATGATAAGGTTGGATTAAAAAGAGATAATCACTAAATGAAACCCTATCCACCTTACCACCCTTGGATGATTTTCATTCTCATTAAAAGGAAATTTTTGATGACATTACTATGTGGGTGTCAAAATGCACATCCTTAGTGTTACTTTATCAATCATAATTTTCCTCCCTCATCACTATTCATTTCCACTATCAACAATCCTACACAAACCCTGCATGACCTCAATATTGATCCTTTCAAGGATATAGTTTCAGTGATCACCAAAATCAATGAACCTAATAGACATTGTTAGAGTAAAGGTCTTAACTTAATTATGTTGATTAAGTTACCTTTATTCATTTTTTAAGATTTCACGTTAGTTTGCATAAAGTGACATCCTATTAGGGTTTTATTAGGGTTTGCATGATCTCCTTTTTATAAGGATTGATCCCATTGTATTTCAATATCAATTCATTCTTTCATTCTCTTTGATATATACATTTTCAGTTTTTAGAGAACCCTTGCTTGTTTGTCTCCATCTCTTCTTTTGTGACAGGTTATTTGCATGCAGGTGATCTTCGGAGTTTGTGGTGTTGTATTTTCTCAACTCCTACATGGTATCAGAGCATCAGATTTGCAACTGCTTGTTCTTGTTTTGAGATTTTGCATTGGAAGCAAATCTAGGGCTCTAAGGTTTTTTTCTTGTGGATTTAGCATACTCTGAATTTTAGGTTCACTTTGGGCTTAAATGGATAGTGCCACTAGATTTGTAGTGCCCAAAAACCCCTAAAATGACTGTCAAATCGTCGATTTTGGCCACAGTCACGTACGGCCCCCTCAAAAAAATATTCGCAAAAAACAAATAAAAAATAAAAATAAAACCTTAGGTTTTATTTCATTTTTTGGCGGCCCGTTGCATTTTTCTACCACCGCCCATCCGCTGCCAAGTGGCCACCGCTCCTCCACCCAGCCGTCGCTCTGCCCCTGTCGGCCACCGCTTCACTGGCCGCTCTGCCGACACTGCCGCGCCAGACTCCGCCGACTTCACCGAGCTCCCTGCGTGCTCCTCTGCCAACTCCGTTCGAGCTTGTCGGGCTCTCCGTGCTCCCCGCCTGGTTGCCGTCGACTCCGCCGACACCGAGCCCTCCAACACCAAACCCGCCGACATGAGCTCACTACCAGGCTCGCCGACCCGAGTTGGCCTTGCCAGCCCCCGCGGGCTTCCAAATCCCCGCTGCCCGGTCACATGGGTGACCGCGGGCCTACAGCCGCTAGCCCCCTGGTCGTCCACGTGACCAGGGGCCGAAGACTTTAGCCCTTGAGGGCTGCAAACAATATTTTTTTTGCACATTGGAGCAGCTTGAGCTAAATTGGGCGTAGAATGAGCATTTTTTCTCGGATTTTCAAAAATGAGATATCGTCGAAAAGCTAGTTCCGGCGCTGTTCCATCACCTATTGTAGACACATAAAAATGACCTAGACCCATAAGCTCTTCTTCTAACCCTAATTAGGACATTTTAATTATATCCCTAACTCACTTCCAATTATTAATTAGATAATTCTTAATTATTTAATTAATTCATGTCCCTTTCTATTCTTCTTGATTATTAAATTGTTTGCCTTCTTGCATTGTAGTTACCTTAGCTTTTTTGCATTTGTTTGTAGCTACACTGTTGCTCATCTTAAAGGGGGGTGTTAGAGTAAAGGTCTTAACTTAATTATGTTGATTAAGTTACCTTTATTCCCTTCTTAAGATTTCACGTTAGTTTGCATAAAGTGACATTTAATAATTATATTAATTATTAAATGTTATCCTATTAGGGCTTCTATTAAGGTTTTTCCTATTAGGGTTTTATTAGGGTTTGCATGATCTCCTTTTTATAAAGATTGATCCCATTGTATTTCAATATCAATTCATTCTCTCATTCTCTCTGATATATACATTTTCAGTTTTCAGAGAACCCTTGCTTGCTTGTCTCCATCTCTTCTTTTGTGACAGGTTATTTGCATGCAGGCGATCTTCGGGGTTTGTGGTGTTGTATTTTCTCAACTCCTACAAACATAACATTTATATATTTCAAGTTGTTGGGGAGTTTGTTGACATACAGAATAATCTAAGTAGCACTCTGAAAGATAGGGATACTTATTTTGAGCTTCTTAGGGACACTATAGATGTGATCTTTGTTTCAGAATCTTGTTATGTTTTAAATTTTTCCTTCCCATCCAAATAAGAATTTTACAAATGAGTTATCATAAAATATAAATGAAAGGTTACTAGAGGAAATAAAGATTAAGAAAAGGAGAGAAAAGTGGATCAAGATCAAACTAATATGAAATAATTGATATAGGTTTAGGAAAATTTCAAGGATTGGGTGCAAGGAGGAAACTGGAACTAAGGACTTCAAATGATTTCTTAGTTCTTCGATCCCTCGTGAGTTTTTAAACTCAAGGGAAGGAATTAATGAGAGGAGAAATGAAGGATAGGGTTTGAGTTTTAGGAGGGATCATAAACAAAGGAGGGAAGGAACTATAAGAAGGGATCTATAGGGATAAAGGAGTGGGAAGGACTTTGAACCAAGGTTCATGAATCCTCCATAGGCTCTATGATCAATAGGGAGGAAGAGAAGGGAGCTTAAAGGTAGGGGGTGATCCCACAATAGTGGTTTACAATTTTTGCGCAAACTAGACATTGAAATTAGTATTTTTCACTAAATCTTCACATTCGGGCACCTATAGCGGCTAAACCGTGAGGAATTTGAAGATAATGCAAACTAGAGTCTCATCGCATTTTTTTGCAGATTCTAAAAAAAAAAATTCAAAATTTTTGGAATCAGATTGCACTTGTTTTTCCATCTCCCACGAAAACTGGTTTTTTTTCAAAAAACAACATTTTTCAAAAGTGACACACACCGTATAATGCATAATTTTTTTTCTATGAAGGATAAAATTCTAATTCTTTCGAATTTAGATTTTTAAGTTCAATATCTAGTGCTTCCAATTGGTTAGATAGTTTTTTATTGAATATTTTTTCTTTAATCAAGTTTTGAAGTCAAACCAATTACAATTCAGACATAGCGTGACCGTATAACGCATAACTTTTTTTGTATATATCGAAATTAATTTTTTTTTTTTTGTTGGATGGCCTTAAATACCTGGTGCACTCATATTTTTCAATTTTTGTTTTTGATAATTTACTATTTTTCCGCATGTTGAGAACATAGACCTTCATTTTCGGTGAAAAACCTATATTTAATAATTTAACTAAAAAAACATATACATAATAAAACTAAAACATATCAAAATTTTATTCGTTGGATAGCTTGTTTCGAGGAATGCTTGATTCCAGTTGGGCTTGTGAAGTCTCTGCCATTTTCATGTTGAAACCGAGCTCCGAAGTGCAAAAATTTAGGATTTTTTTGTGAATTTTTTCAAACATCAGGGAAGTAGGGAGTTCACTCGAACCTAGGGGGTTCGAGCGAACCCCCAAGGGTTCGACCGAACTTGGGTTTACCCAAACCCCCTCCCCAAAAGGGGTTTTCATGCGGATTTTGTCCGTGCATGTAATTAATGGGTTCGCTTGAACCTTGGTTCGAGCGAAACCCTTTTTTGGTTCGTGTGAACTATCTAGTTTGTTCAAACCCCCAAAATGTAAAATTTTTCCATGGGGTCATTTTTTGCGAGTTTTCCTTCCTCACTAGAATTGTAAACCACTATTGTGGCTTCAAAACTTGGTGGCAAGGTCTAGGATATCTTCAAAGTTTCAATTTCTAGTGGGGAGGAACATGATGAAGGGTTTTGGGGCTACTTTGGTTTTGGGGAGCTCTAAAAATTTGGGTAGGATGTAGATCAAGAGAAAAATAGTTAAATACTTGGCACAATAGACTATGTACCAAAATCTAAGGTTCCTACTTGAGCCTAAGGCTCAATAGGGAGGAAAAAATAGTGGGAGAAATATTTTAATAAGGAAAGGGAAGTGTAGCATGGATAGTCACTAGATTATAGATTTGAGTTATAGGTAAATGAATGAAACCCAAAGATCTTGTGCAAAGTGAAAAAGTACAACAAAATCTTGAAACTTGCCAAGGTAAAACACAAATATAGACACACTAGCACAAAGATATGACCTCACCATAAGAATACTTCCAATGTACAACTTAACATAAGTAATTATTATTATATCCTTTTCAATCTATATACCCACACACCATCACTCAGTTCATACTTTTTAAAAATATTGTATATATTAATCTTCTTCAATATTTGAATAGATAGATCCTTGTACTATTAGACCATTTTTTTTTGTGAAAATCTATAAATTAAACTATCAAATTTTATTTCATTCACGTGATTAATTTAAAATGTACACTCTTGGAAATTGTCATTCTTATTATTTTAGCATCTAATTATAAGGGGAATATTTTACAATTGTGTAATTCTTATTTTTTATTTTAATTACCATCTACATCTTCCATTTAATGGAAATAAAAATTAATTTCTTGTATTTGATAAAAGCACATAAATACTACAAGATTAATAAGAAAACAAATATGGAGACATTGAATTTATTTGAGTGGATTATGTGAGATACGATGCAACAATGTTTTTTAGTCATTTAACGAGGAAAAAAGAGTGGGAAAAATATTGTAGTAAGGAATGGGATGTGCAATAGGGATATGACTCACTAGGGTTAAAATTGGTGTTCTAAAGGAGTTTGGTACCCTAAGACCTTGTACAAAGTGAATAAGTAATAAAATCATGAAAATATGGCAAGGTAAAACACACATTTAGACACCTAGCACAAAGGTAATACCTCACCATAAGAACACTCCCAATGTAAAAATTAGTAAAAGAATTTGATAAAATATATTGATTGAGCATTCTTAAGAAAGACCACCATAAGGGTCCAACTGAATATCTTTTTGATCAGTTATTAACTATGGGTGAAGGAGGGTGTAGATACACACAAATAAGTTAAGACTCAAGATAATCTTGGAAATGTTAAATTGATTCCTAACAACTATTACCACTTAAATCTCACTTAAAAACTATGACAACAAATTTAAATATTTATTTTAATTATAAGACTAATAAAATTTGTCTTAAACTTCTTGAAAGATGAGGTGTAACTAAACGATAATCTAAAATAATCTTAAGATAAAACTTTTAAAAAATTGTTTTAAGAAAACCATATGTTTATCCAAATTATTTCCAATTCTTCACATGGTAAATTATAATCTTCCTTAAGCATTGTGTAATATTATTCATGTCCTAAATGAATAGGACTAGAAAATATTTATTTATTTGACTGGCTTTTACAATTAGAAATGTAATAAAAAGAAACATAAGTAATTAGTATTACATCCTTTTTATTCTATATCCTAACACACCATCACTTAGTTCATAGTTTCTTTAGCACTTGTATAATCAAGCTTCTACAATATTTGAATAGGCAAACACTTGTATTATTAGACCAACTTTTTATTGTTAAACTCTATCAAAAAAATTATCCAGTTTTATTGCATCCACAAGATTAATTGAAAATATTCACTCTTGGAGATTGTCATCTTTATTATTTTTAACATCTAATTATTAGGAGATAACTCTACAATTGTGCAATTTTTACTTATAATTTTAGTTACCATCCATACCTTCCATACACTTGTAATAACATTATTTTATTTTATTTGCTAAAAACACATATACACTAGTAGGCTTACTAAGACAACAAATATGGAGACATTGAAAATGTTTTGAGTGGTTTATGTGAGATGCAATGCAGCAATATTTACAAGGATTTCAAAATGCAAAAGAATTTGATTTTTGTTCATGTCAATCATCCATTCACTAGCATATTGGAGAGACAAGACAACAATATTTTTTTTAGTGTAGAATTTTTTATTTATCTCATTTTGTTTGCAATTAAATTTCTTTTGCTTTTCATAAGTTTAGAGTGTACATTACTCTCATACCAAATCAAAAATAAAAAAATATACAAAACATTGAAAAATAAATTATAATTATATAATAATAATACAAAATATTAATAACATTAAATTATTAAGAATTTACAATTTATTGCACAAATCCTAATAAAGGAATGCATTCTTGTATAACTTCCCCAAAACCACTCTCCATAAAACTAATTGCCAACAATTAACATGAAACAAACTAAATATTTTATTACTACCACGAAATCACAATGATGATTTTATTAGAAAATGTAAACCTCAATTTTCTAAGAAAAAACCAAGTTCAAGATTCGAGGAATGGATAATCTGTGTATCCAACAACAGGATCAGAAGTATAAAATGTTTCTCTCTCGTATTTATTGAGGGGCGCATTCAACTCAAATCTTTTTGGCAAATCTGGATTTGCCAAAAAGAGTCGCCCGTAAACCACTAAATCTGCCTTGCCACTGGAAATAGCTTTGTTCCCATCATCTCGATCATAACCCCCTGCAGCCAAAAAGGTCCTCTTGAATGCTTTCCTGATGGGAATAAGGCTCTTTTCACTCTCTATCGTCGTCTGCCCATCAACAACCCTGGGCTCAACTAAATGTGCATATAGAATGTTGTATTTATTCAGAGCCTCCGCCATGTAAAGCCCCAGCGCCTCCGGATTTGAGTCATACGCTTCGAAATGAGCTGAAAAGGGAGAAAGCCGAATTCCCACATGCTCTGCTCCTATTTCATCCTTTAATGCTTCCACAACTTCAAGAGTAAATCTGCAACGATTCTCCAATGTTCCACCATAACGATCGGTTCGGTCGTTCACGCTGTCTTTCATGAATTGGTCGAGAAGGAAGCCATGAGCCCCATGGACTTCAACACCGTCGAACCCTGTTCAGAAAAGTACTAATTATAGCAACCAAAGGAACATTCTCTTGTAACCACAAATAAGAATAAAAACATACCTGCGTCTATAGCATTTCTGGCAGCATTTCGAAAATCTGCAACAATATTGGGAATCTCCTCTGTTGTCAAAGGCCGAGGAGGAGAGAAATCTGCCACATCCTTGCGATTCGGTAACCCGATCTTTCCAGACAGTGGTTTGCTTGTAGACGAAACTGGAGACTGGCGATTAGGCTGATATTCTGCATTTCAATGCACCCAATACAATTACATATAATGTTATTTTACAGGTCAACCAACGAGATTGAGAAAAACAGGGAAAAACTTTGCGACATAATATGATTTGGGTGAAAACACTAACCCACATGAGAGAACCTTCCACAATGCCATATTTGACAGAAAAAAATGCCCCCCTTGTCATGCACAGCCTTGACAATGGGCTTCCAGGCTTCAACCTGCTCCTGTGTCCATATTCCTGGCGCATCTGCAAACCTGCCATTCAAAGAGAATTCCATATCAGTAAACGTTTAAAAATGAGGAATAAGGAAAAATTCAAATGAAGGTAAGCCGAGTCCTGACCCACCCTTGAGCAGTATCAGAAACGCCGGTTGCCTCTGCGATCAACAAGCCCCCGCGGGTTGTTCTCTGAGAGTAGTGCAAAATTGCATGCGGTTGAGGAATGTTATTGTAGGATCTTTGCCTGGTTAGAGGAGCCATAACCACTCTGCAAAAGGGCAAAAAAGGGGATTTTGTTAGGGAAAAAAATTCAATCTTGTTAATGCGTCCTAAGTAAAACTGCACGGTGAGAGATACCTGTGAGCCAAATTGAAGGAACCCATCTTGTAGGGCGTTATAAGCGGCACTGAGCTCTGCTTAGTTTCTTGTGTCCATTCGACTTGATTACTTGTTGCAGACATGATGCTCGTAGAAGCGAAGGCTAAAAAATGCAGGGAACGAAAAGGATGCCTAATTGGGTGAGAAGGAATTGAAATTTATAAGGCGTATGTGTAGTGTGGGGTCTTCAATCAGCAAGGACTGTCAACGCATGCAAACGTCAGTCCCTACGTTCCCACACAAGTGAAGATTCAAAGAAACTGTATGTACCTAGTCATTTCACGTAGTTTTCACAGGCACATTTCAGTTTGAATATTGCGGTCAATTATGTGCCACAAGACATGTGCTAAACAAAATCGATGTCGTCCACATTCTACCGCCTTGATTTTGATATATGAGATTACGTCAGGGCATACGATGTTTATAAACACGTTTCGGGACTCCAAGGTCAAAATCTTACACGGATTAGTTTTATGAATTTGATTGAAAGGATTGATAATATTAGAAACGATATTTGATTTTACATTAAATTCTTTTTATTCACATTAACAAATTGAAGTGTAGAAGTGTTCAACAAGTTCTAGTTTAATTCTAAATGAATAAGTAAATGTCTTTAAATATAACAATCAAATAAATCAGCATAACATATGCTATGCCAGCTCACAATGACTAGTAGAGTGGTTCAACAACAACTAAATTTTTAATTTGAATTGATTAAAAAGAAGGGTTCAAATCTATGTATGTTTGGGTGACCTAAGTCAAGTCCACACCTACAAATTACATTAAAGGTGGTAAAAAATATGATGAGGGATTAAGAAAGTGAATCTAAGTGGTTAAAGAATTGGGGTACATAGAGTCATGAGGTAATTTCATGCATAATTATATCACTTGTAAGCTAATTATATCATTTATGACACTCCAATCAAAGTAGGACTAAAACATAGGGGAAAAAGGTATATGTATGTAAGTTTTATTATTTACAATAATATATTAATAAAAAGATACATATGAAGGTTTATAGTTGTATCTTTTTCACCTTTTCCCTTAATTCTAGATTCACTTTGGTTAGGTGATCCTCTATGTAATAGCTACCATACAAGTGGCATATACGTGTCTAGAGGTTGGTAAATTCACTAAGCCCTCACCAATCGTAACTTCACACATCTAAATTTTTTGGATTCAATATGCAAATTAGCTATTCTACACTGTAGTTCAATTATCATGTGCATATTTGAAGATGGACAAATTTTATGAGGCAAAACTAAGCCTTGAATTTTTATATTTAAATTCCAAAAATTGAAGCCTATGTTGACCCCTTTCAACTAGCCATTGCCCATCAAGTTCCAACTCGATTATAAATATTTGAAATTATATTCTAGGGTGTTGAATAAAAGCACAAACCCTAAATGATTATATGATCATCTATGAACCATTAATTGAATCTTACGCACATCGAGATATATCATTTGGAAGTATTGTCTTAACATGGCATCTATCTATAGTAACACATGTATATATTTTCCAAGATTAGCTATAGTATGCCATTAAATTGGCTTACAAAGGGAGAATACACCCTACCTAGTGAGATCCTAAAGGGTATTCATAAAAATCACCAATCACTTATTGCAAGTTTAAATATCTAGGATAACCAATTCCACATCACAAAATGAAGAATATCAATTATATGCATACAAAGATGGTTTCTAAGAATACATATCATTTCTTTGATGCACATTCATCCTTGATGATTTTTTTATGATCCAAAATCAACCTAGAGATTTTAATAACTTCTAATTTAAGTTCCAGAATAATTTCTCCAACACATCAAATGGCTCTTACGTGGTGTCGAATCATTCTACACTATCTATAACAATCATATTATTGACATCAAAACTAGAAATAAGCACCTTTATTATTTTTATTTAAATTCTCTACATTTATTTGCTAGTATCAATCTCAACTCTATATCTCAATATGGATTTTCTTATCCACATAATATAATTAAGTTATCTTAGGACATTTATCCTTAGGTTTTATTTCTTCTTCATTAGTATTCTAGATTTGATATTTTTTATTGCATAACTTTAAATAAATTCATATTTCACTAGGGTTTAGATCCACCAATTGATGTGTGCTTTAATATACCAACTTGAGTGGAAATTGTTTCTCACTTGAAAGGGAATTTCTTCCCCCAAATTTTATATTATGAAGTCTTGGCACACTTAGGTGACCTAGAGGTTGAAGATAACCATTACATGCAAGTGGATATGTAGTTGAAACTAAGAAAAATATTACACAAAGTCCTCTTTATTATTAATACATGACTAGTAAATGGGATTTGTAAAGTAAAATTACTTGACCTAAGATTGATTTCATCACATTCATTCATCATATTCACTTGTAATACAACAATGTTAAATACTCGTAGAAAAATGAGTTTAACACTCTAGATACAAGGCTCAAGCTTGAATCAATTTTGGAACCAACCAAAACATCTAAACACCAATTTATTCCTAATCCTAATTTTTTTTAAAGAAAAACATAAAATATCAAGGGAAAAGAGAAAATATAGAACAATTATATATCAGCTTGGTACTGGTGTCACAAAAGTGTGAACCCTCTGTTGAGATAATGAAACACTCAACCACCTCGTGAAACATGGGATGATCTCCCTGAGTGTGGGCTCAGATTATGGAGATCAACCTCTAGAGAGGGTTGGTTCCCTTGGAGCTTCACCTAATTAAATCTATGCTACTAATTTTCCAAGTAAAACGTTAAGGACTAACTTGAAAATGAACCTACTTCTTTCTAAGGTGATGTCCCAAATATTTTTTTCAAAGTCTATAACTATTGTTTGGACTAAAAATGATCCACAATCTAAACCCAGCCCATACAAAACTCAACATTTTGTATGTCTTTATAAAAGTGTTTCATAACAAGGCTTGGTATGTTAAAAATAGTGTTCAGAAGGAGCTATGATTGTTAACACAACATCAACTCTAATCTTAACTAGTTAACACAAGCTATGACCTACAAAAATGCACAATTCTGCTCAAAAGAAAGGAAAATAGGATAGAAATCAAGGGGAAAGATATCACCACAAGATTATACATCAACTATCTAAAAGATTTTCACAATAAACAACACATGAGAAGGTAAAAATAGCTTATTTTATTGAGTAAAAGTGTTACATACAACTATGAACAAGCTTGAAAATTGAGTTACAATGATGTCCCAACTTGAAAGAACTTATGAAAAGTTACAATACAACAGCTAAGAGAGAATAGAACTAACTTAAAACTGTTACAAAATCTTCCTTTTGTGTTTCTCAACAGTTGTAAGAAAATAGGAACATGTGTTTGTTGAGTCAAACATCCTTTGGTTGTCCAAAACTAAAAACCCTATTTATAGCCCCTAAAACTACTCCTAAAAGGTGTTGTAGTGATGAAAAAGTCTTCCCTTTATCCTTTCCACCATTAAGGCATCTCAAGTAGCTCCTAGATGCTCTCAAAAAGGTTCAAATAGGTCAAAACTTCCCTATATCTTCTCTATTAGTTGCATTACTCAATATGCTACCCCTAGATGCTTGACACTGTCCATAACTACACTTTTACTCCACTTTTACTCCCTCAAACTATCACCTACATGACTATAGGGCATGTGGGAGAAGAAATTAATCAATCAAAAGTCTTCTAAAAATGTAGAAGAATAGTAAGGCTCTCTTTTAGCACATGGTCATCCATTTGTAACCTTTCTATCTCCTACCTTTATCATCAATTTGACTATTGTTGATTATTCCTTACATTATCACATATTATATATATTGAATAAAGGTTTGATTATATAGTGTAAATAAAGGATTGATTATACAATCTATTCATAGACTCAAACCTTTAACCTTATCATACATTTGCTGAGAAGACCTTAATGTATTTATAATAATGAATACAAATTCATCATGAAGATAATTGTCATTTCCTTTACACAAGGCTACCCTCTATCCTTATACTATCAAAAATAGGTTTGCAAGGAATTGTTTGAGTGAAACTATGTGGTAGGCTATTCAAATTCTCCTTGTGTCACTATAAAATCCTTGAGAAATTATTACTTACATGTATTATAGAAATTAGGATTGTTACCTTATGAAATGAAGAAAATTTGGTACGATGCTTTAAAAAAAAAATTAGGACATAGAACACACACACTTTCCAATCTCATTCAAGGATAACCCTAGAGATTTCAATGCAAAGGAGAAAGAGATCTTGCAATAGGGCTTTCCTAGGGGCTGATTCTAAGCTAATAAGGGGTTCACCACAAATTAAGAACTTGGAAAGACAAATGTAAGGAAAAGTATAATGCAAGATGAAATGCAAAACTCTAGAATGATGCAAAGCTTCACTAAATGGCCTAGAAATGCAAATGAAACCAAAAAGAAAGCTAAAAAATGGAATGTATGCATCTAGAAATATGGAGATGGCTGAATGGAGCTCTAAAATGTTGGAAAAAATTTCTTTAATGTTGAGTGGGACTCATTCACCAAGTTGGGTGAACTAGTCCAAAATCTAGGTTTTTATGTGGAAACAAGAATCTGCCAAATGGGTATCCGAATCTACAAAAAACTAAATTTTGACCAAATCTAGGACTCATTCGCCAAAAATGGTGAATCAGTCCAGTTAGGATTTTCTAAAACTTCAAGACCTAAATCTACTCTCCCTAGTCTACTCAATATTCTTCTTCAGATTTCTAGATCTATATCTCTATAAATCATCCTGTAAGTGTTCTCCAATGTTCTCCAAGGCTTGATGAACACTTTGACAACTTCTTCCAATTTTGATCTTTGATGTGCCTTCAACCTAGACCTGCAATCACACACAAAAGAAAGGGAAAAATGTTGTTTTGTTAGTGGATAGGGGTTTGCCTTGGTCAAACCCTATTTTGGTAATAAAAACTTGAAATAGGAATGGAGAATGATGAATAAACAAGAT
Organism: Sequoiadendron giganteum; assembly: GCA_007115665.2. Lineage (NCBI taxonomy): Eukaryota > Viridiplantae > Streptophyta > Pinopsida > Cupressales > Cupressaceae > Sequoiadendron > Sequoiadendron giganteum. The sequence goes on from CM021102.1 coordinate 305,402,112, forward strand.
ATGATGTTGCAACTCACAAAATCCTATCAATGAAGTGCTACAAAAATGTGTGATATGGCTCCAATGGATGTAGATCTTGAATCTTTCTTATAGGATAGATCTTGAATGAAATGCTAGATTGAATCATAAAATCCTACACCATAATTGTTAGCTCAAAAGCAAACATGATGCATGAAATATTTGACATGATGCTTGATGCTTGAAGAATTCTCTAGAAAGCCTGATAATCTACTCTTGAAGACACTTGAATGCTCTTCCGAATTCAAACTTTCTATAAGAATGCTTATTCAACTTGCTAGGTGTAAAATGAGTGAAAGAAACTTTTATTTATACCTAATTATGCAAGAATTCCCAAAATTACAACACTACAAGCCGACATCAAATCTAGGAGGATAAAATCCCACCAAAAATATGAATTCATTTTGATTTTGGGCCACACAGGACTCATTTTCCCTAGGTGGAGAATGAGTCCCATTAGGCATAATTTTTGGGACCTTTTTAAAAAATTCTTATAAAGGTGTGAAACAAAGTTCAAGAGACAAAAATATAGGCGGGACTCATTCTCCCAAGGTGGTGAATGAGTCCCATATCACTAAATCTAGGGCCATTCAACTTGAAACACCTAAATTATGATTGGGTAATGATTTATGTTAGGATTATCCTAAAAATGATGCATTAAATGAGGCTTGTGGATGTAAAATAAGGCCAATTAAAGCATAAAGAAGCCCAATTATTAATGATAACCCTAGAAAAGTGTGAAAGTATGTTACAACACTTTATAACACTCCAAAAAAGGTGCCAATAAGCTCATTTAGTTCACAAGGTCCCAAGACCTAATGTGAATATGTTAGACACATTACAACACTAAATCAAGGTCAGTTAGGGAGGAACTTTCTCTATCATTACACCTTAATCCTTTGACCATCAAGAAATTTGAATGTATTTTAAGCATTTATCATGTGGAGTATCTTGATATGTGTTCATAGACTACAATTTTAGTATTAACACTATCCTTTTGTTAGCTTGAATTGTCATTGTTATACTATTACTATCCCTTCTTGATCTTCTTCATAGACCTTAAAGATTACTCTACGAACAACGCTTCAATGCCTCTATGTTGACACACTTCCAAACTACTCATTATTCTTACCATCCATTCTCTTCATAAATGGTGATCTAGTTGTATCACTATTTTCAATGCTTCTATAGTTTTGGTGGTTGTCCCCTTAATTGAAATTATTGTCCTTATGAGCTTAATGATAGTAAATGCATGGTAAACTGACTCCTTTTGATGAAATAATTTCCTTTGAAAACTTGTGCATTTTTTAGAATCATTGAGATATTACCTTTGTTCTTTTCTTCATCACATAATGATAGGATTTCGTGCAATAGTCTTCATGAATTGACAACCAATCTTGGTAGTTAACAACACAAGTTTTCTTATTCATCAAGCCTGCACCACATATTTGAAAGAATTATCCTTAACACAAATATAAAGAATAATAATGATGTTCATGTAGTTTTAACAACAGTCTCAACTATCTAATTTACCCTCTTTCCCTCTTTAAGAAACAACTATGAAGCTCTCTATTTGAAAAATACCCATAAATATAGTGTGAATTACCTTTTTCAATACTTAATAGTCATAATCCCCTTCCAAATCCTATGACTATGACTTTGATTGGATTTTTCTTCATCACTCCAAAATGACACTTTATTGTGGTGAAATGAACTAGGAGTTCTTGCTGCCACCCTCATATTATCCTCATACATTGTTATAATTGAAAACCTTATCTCACTATCCTTTCCCCTAGACAGATCTATTTTCATTTTTTTTCATATGATATACCTGCACTATATCATTCCTTCAAGTCTCTACCTACTCAACAAAATATTATCATGGTGCACTATTATGGAGAATCAACATCTAAATCTACCCCTCTTCATAGTCTACTTGGTAACATGGTGACTTTAGGATTGTTACCCTTTTTTAAAATCTTCCCTGATGCCCCATATGACTGTCACAATATTTTGATAGTCCTCTTGACACTATACCATCTCACTCTCACCTTCTCAATACTTCATGGTGTGTCTATTCCTATCTTCATGAACATGATTGGGAGTCTCTCCTTGGCTATCAAGTGGCATGCATTGTGATATGATGGCTCTAATTTATGAGTCTATATATGATCTAAGTCTATATTTATAAACCATAGAACCTCCAATAGCAACAAATACCAAACCAAATGGAAACCCCATACTATATCCCAACCAACCTTTGCTTGATTAGTAAAAAGGAGTCCTCAATTTAATCCCATGTATTGATTTCCAGCTTCAGTGTAACCCTACATCACTATCTCTCTTAGTTGCCACAAAAATTTCATGATCATACTATTGATATTTTTTAGTTGAACTCAAGTGTTGATATTTCTCACTTTCTTCTTTTATAGTGAAAAATTTAATTGTAATGACACCTTTGGCTTCTCCCCTTGAATGTGACTTGAGCTTCTTTACTAGTATATCACCGTGCCTTTTTAAGACTGTCATATTACCTTCCTAGGTTATTGTTTGCTAGCTTTTTCCATTGAAGAATTGAATCTAGTTTTTCTATGAAAACCTTGCACAAGCTTCTATTCTTCTTGCATTTTTCAAGGATCCACTATCCATTCATGAGAACATCGCCTTTTATACTTACTCTACCATTTGATCCCTATGCATAAAATATGACCACTGTTTCATCTTTGTCTTCTTGAAATAAAGTTTTCCATAATCTACTCTTTATGATTATCCTACTCCATTTTTGTTTTTACTTGTGATGAATTGTCAACTGCTAGATTATCCCTATCATTGTCTAGTACTATCTTCAAGAAAAATAGGACTAAACTTCATTGTTTTTCTTGCCACTATCCTTTTGATGTCATGAATCCCACTGCCAAGGTTTCACTCTCATGCATTTTTCCTATTATGAATTAGACATAAGAAAATGTTACTAGAGGTCTCAAACCTTGACATGGCTATGCCTTCATTGATGCTTGAATAATTGTCATTTTTTCTCTTTACTATTATATCAACGTCTACCCCTATGATCATTGCATTCCTAAGAGGATTTATTTTATCATTCGCTGTTTCAGAAATAATTCCTCTATTCAATTTTTTCCTCATATAGTAGCTATAGTGACTGTATGGACTATACCAATAGTCATAGGACTATCATTAGATTGTTGTCAAGGTTGATGTTCTCCCTATTCTTGTACAACTGTTGTGATGCAAAGGTCTATCCTTTTGATCCTTTTCATGCCTCCCATAAATATTTCTGAAAGTTTTCATGTATTCACCAATAGGATTGTTAAACTATCATAGATATAGAAATGAATTACTTGTCTTACAACAAGCTTAGATTACCAGATTCATAATTTTTACCTATGCAATGATTCACATGCTATTTTTATAGCACCAACCTCCTTCTCCATGAAACTTAGATGAGGTGAAAGAAGACACAAATTGAATGACTAATAAACCAAATTCAAGAAATTTTGTAGAAAAGGATTAATGGATTTTATGACTAATGAATAAAACCTTAAAAGCTTCTAAAAAACAATACCTAAAAGACACCCTCAAAACCTTGAAGATGAATTGTTATCCATTTCTTCCCTTATCATGACTACATCACACTACCTTGATGCACTCACTTTTTTTTTTTCCATGTACTTGATAAAACAATATCACCATCGTCATTTTCAAAATTTTCATGTTTTTTATATTTATTGACTTTCTCACTATTACAATGGACAAACAAAAAACTCTTTGAAAATGTATGGAAATCTTGTACCAAGCATTGTCATAATGTATTCTATTTGTTTAGGACTCTCAAGGTTTGGACTCTTAAAAAATTTGTTACTTCACCTCTATTAATTTCTTTATATAGGTTTTCCCCTTCATGACCCTCACTAGACCTTTACCATTCTTATAATCCTTGTTCACTATTATGGGGAAAATGTATGGCGAATGGGTCCTATGACCTAAGTCCAGGACACTCAATTTCCAAGGCATTTTAATTAATGTTAGAAAATATTTAATATAGGTTCCCTTTAAAAAAAGGGAATAATAAGGCTTTGGAATGCATAATTTGGTCAATTAGAGGCTTAATTAAGTCGAATTAATTAAGGGGATGCAAACATAGTGTGAAATTGTAGAGTTATACAATTTTCTACACTATATTTAGCCCCCACTTTAGTGACAGTATGAGCCCACGCTCAAACTCACACAAAAGTAGACCAATAAGTCAAGAGAGGTACAATTGTACAACTGTTGGAAGGATATGATGACAAGGATCAAGGAGGGTGATCAATCCCATAAGATCTAAGATCTCATGGAAAAACCAAAAAAGGCACAAAGATACACATGCATGCAACAATGAAACAAGATACACAAGCATGCAATGTCAAAATTAATGCAAAGAGAAAAGGGATAGAGAAGAGATGGATCAAACCTCGAATGTTTGTCCAACAGGCATAGATCAAGCCTTAGTTTTTTGTCCAAAAAATGTTTCCAATTGAAAACCCATTGTCCACTATGCAAACAAAATACTCATGAGGGCTAGTGAAAATCCACTGTTCACTAGGTGAGCCCCAAAGGATGAGAAACATACACTAGGTCTACGAGGTGTGCACTCATAAAAAAGCGTGACATATGGGTAAAGTCATCCCAAAAAATTGTGTACCCATAAGTCAGTGTCAAATGAACAATGCTATACCAATGCTACACTAATTCCAACTTCTGTGAACAAAAGTGAAGAAAAAATGTCCATATGTTCATGCCAAAATGAGAATACCAATGAAATAATGCCAATTCATTCTCCCACTTTAAAGAAATTTCTAAACACCATGCTGTGAGAAATTACTTTAAAGTAGAAAATGATAAATGCCAATTGTTAAAAGAGACATGAGAGCTTATTTGGAAAGCCATATTCCAATCATATATTTCCAAATAAAGCTATGTCATGAAGAGGGGTCACTCCCAAATAAAATCCTAGAGATAACACATAAGGGATCTATGGATTTTGGGTTAACATACGTATTTTCTATAGTGATATAATAGAGTTTGAAACTATTATCATTCCCTAAATACTCGTAGAAAAATGAACAAAAAGGAAGAATGACGCATAAAGAGATAAAAAACAATGAAAACTTTTGGGTCAACATGGAAGAGACTTAAATGTCTCAGCTCTTTGCATCATCCCCAAAAGGAAAACACAAGACAAAATAAAAGATAATGTTTACGACATATAAAATAATAAAGATACAAATAGAAGAATGTCATGATGGGTTCACTTCCTTTGTACCCTTGCACCAACGAAGTAACAAGGGTCATCCAAATAAATCTCACAAACATAAAGTCACACCAAGAAACATGGTATGGGGGATCCAATTACGTACATGCAATCACAAAGAATATGAAAAGAAAACAAAGAAAAGAATAGTATGTCACATGTGAGCCACCTAAAGTAGGTCATCTACATCCCAATATTTCTTATTGTATATGTAAGACAGATAACTATCCAAAGGAGCAAAAACAAGTGCCATACTAGGACAATCACTAGGTTCAACACATGGTGATGGACTCTTGTTAGGAGGATCATCAGAGCTAACCTCATCTAAAAATATGGAAGAGGAAAATAATGAATTCAACTCCTTATGCACTTCCTCATCAATCTTAACAATCTCATCATCATAATCATCCAAATTAATCACAATAGGAGGTATAATGACAATGTCCATTGTAGGTTCATGTTTTTGTTGTGGAGAAGGTGGAGAATCATAATGTTTATTTGAGTTATATTTTGATCTTGGTTTTTTGGTTTTTTCTTTTCTTTTAATTGATGAGCAATAACACGATTTCTATGACTATGCTCTTTAGTATTTTGATTTCTTCTTGCATGGTTTTCAAGTTGTGATGGTGTAGGAGAAATTCTATCAACCATAGTTTTCTTTTCTTCCCTCAAGGGAGGAATGGAAGGATCCATCAAGGGTTCGTCAACCACTTTCTCTTTAGGTTTATAATTTTTTATTTATTTTAGGAGGCACCAAAGGAGTTGTATATTTATCTCCTAGTGTTTTTTAGGAAATGGGTGGAGAAATTGTTTTATAATTATTTAGTTACTTTGAAGGGATTTTGGCTCAATCATAGGTTCATCAAGGAAAGGAGAAACATTTATGGACTCATGAATATTTCTAAGGGATATTTTTTTTAGGTTCTTTGCTCTAAAATTTTGATAAGATTTGATAAAGAAGTCATCAAAAGGCTTAGTAGGTTCCATAGGTTCAAACCAAAATAAATCGAATGAAAAGTTCCCACGAGAAGATAAAGGAGTAAATCCACTAAGATGCAATATAAAAATTTCATTTCCAAATGGAAATTTCAAGAATTTATGAATAACCAATAGGATGATATCCATCGAGTGTAGCCATGGGTAGCCTAACTTCACACTGAATTGGTTTGACAAAGGTATGATGGAGAATGAGACATCTATTTTTTTTGGTCAAAATTTTAAGGGAAGACTGATTGAACCTATCGTAGGGCGAGAAAAACTATCATGTGTTTTGATCCATGCTTTCAATTGTACATATGAATATTGGTAAAGTTCATGCACAAACAAGAATTCCACATTGACCATATTCTCTACACATATGGGATCAATTAATATCCCATTAGTAGGCTTGTCATTGATTCTTCTGGCTATGTAAAGAGGACCATCAGGTGCATGTTTAAGTATGTCATTTTATGAGAAATCAATGCCAAGAGATAATTTGGTTTAGCCCTTATGAGGTTGAATGTTAATGAAGTTGACCATACTCATGTTATTATTAGTCATATATTTTAGTTTTTCTTTTGAATTGAAACTTTACTTTTTGAACAATGCATTTGTTTTGATCAAATGACTTAAATGCAAACAACAATAAATAATGTAGATAGAGAAAAATTTCTGCTCTAAAATTTAGAAAATCATCTATACAAGGACAAGTTCACCCAAGGGCGAATGGTGTTGGAATTTTGTGTTTCCATTGATGTCAACATATATTTGTTGTTGCATTGATGTCAACCTATGGAAATACTAGATGATTGGTTGCATTATGTTGTCATTAGTAGTATCACTGATGTCAACCTCTATTTTTTCCTTGATGAGCATGTGTTAGTGATGTTCAACCTATTGTATGGTTGAGGTTTTGATAAGGTATTCCAAATGTTGAGTATGTGTTTGTGGTTCTTGGTTTTGAAGTGCTTTTGAGAAAATTTGAATAAAAGAGGAAACAATGTGGTGAAGAGTGTTCATTGTGACAAAGCAGTGTTCAATTTTTTTCTCTACATTACTTCATGGATGAAGATATTCTTGTGCATTTCAGATATGTTTCTTAGAGGTGTTCAGAGGTTTTGGGTATGTGCAGGATCATCATGAAAAAAATAGGCCCTTAAGTGGCGATGAAAATTCAAAACATTAGAGTTAGGCAACTTGACGTAAAAATTTGAAAAGCTATCTATATTATTTCAAAAATATGTAAGAATAGAATCTATAGGAAATTGAATGTAGTTTCTAAACTACTAGGTTTTTTTTTTTTTTAAATCTATTTGGTGAAAATTTGAAATTTCAATGCAGTATTACTTAAATTTCAGGGAAAAATAAGAAGTAGGTGTCTGTTTGACCACCCTAATAATAATAAAATGATAATTATTTTTTATAATATTTTAGATATAAGTAGAGGACTCATGTCTTGATGTGATGTATATTTTTTTATAATTTTTTTCCAAGTAAATAATTAATTATGAATTTTTTATTACAAATTTTAAAAAATATAAAAACTCATATGTCTGACCACCTTATCTTGGTCAAAAGTTCATGAAATTCAATTTTTTTTAATCCTATAGTATGAAAAGCATATAATGTGACACATGTTTTAGATTCAAAAAATGTGATATTCTTTGAAAGCTATAGATGTTTTTCAATCAGCCTATCAATGAGGACTTTAGTCGTAATTCAAATAGAAAATGAATAGTAATTATTTATTAAATTTAAAGTTTCAAAGCATAATTTATATTGTGGAAAGCAGAATCTCCTTTAAAACCCTTTTGTTTCATCAATTTTGGGCAAAAAATTCATCAACCACATGGGCCATCATATCACTTACATATCACTGAACCTGCTCATTAGAAGGGGTAAGCCATTTTAATTTTTTTTATTGGAATTTCTAATTTTTCTTCATGGAAAAATTTGTAACCCACTATTGTGGGTTTACCCTAATGAATGATAAGGGTTTAATGGTTGTTAAGGGTTTATGGAGTAGTGCATATTTTACATTTAATGAGGGTTTGATGATTTAATGTACAATTGATTCACCCCGCTCTTAGTTGTCTTGTGCATTCGACAATTTATATCAAAGCAATGTTCCTTAGAAGAAATATTAATCACTTGAGTTAGATCTGGGATGGTGCACAAGAAGGAGGACCCTTTGTTTTATGGATCTAATTATGCATTTTGGAAGATAAGGATGGAAGCTTCCTTATTTCTCCAGGGTTTGGAGTTTGGAAATCTATTGAACTAGACATACAATGTCTACAAATGGTCCAAGTATTGATGATGAAATCAAGACACATGATAACAATGGCAAAGCAAGGTATGATATTTTGAGTGGTCTTTCTAATTTAGAACTTGTGAAAGTTATGAGTCCTTAAAACTATTGGTGAAATTTGGAAAAAGGCTATAAAGTATCTATGAAGGAGATGATAAGGTCAAGCAAGAAAATATGCAAAATTTGAAGATCAAGTTTGAAAACCTAAGGATGATAGAAGATGAAGATATTATAAGCTACATGGATAGAGTGGAAAAAGTTGTCAATTTAAACAGAGGTCTTGGTGGAAATCTAGAAGAAGATGAGGTGGTAAAGAAGGTATTAAGAACTCTTACTAAATCTTATAACCATAAATTTTATTCTATTAAGGAAGTTTAAAATTTGAATAATTATTCTAGAGATTAGTTGTTTGGTTCATTAACTACTTTTGAATTTAGAGATTTTGGTCCAAGTGATGGAAAAAAGGAGTCTGCTTTTAAAGTTGGCAAAGCAGAGAAGGATGAGGAATCAAACTAGGATGATGTTAATGATGCAGAAGAAAATTGTGTGAGAATATTGAGAAAGGGCAGTAGAAAATAAAAAGGTAAGTTACCTTATAAGTGCTTTAACTTTAGAAATATTGGCCATTATGCTTCAAGATGTCTTGTCAAAGCTTCAAAAGATAGACCTAAGGAGAATAAAGGAAAATTAATTAATAAAAGTTATTATGTTAAAGAAGATGCCAATATAGCTGATGATGAATTTGATTATCCAGATGATGAAGATGATAAGTGCTTGTTCATGGTTCTAAATGTTAGAACTATTTCTGCTAACTCTAAGAGATGTATGAAGGAAGCTTCTCTAGAAGTAGGTCATAACATTGTAGGAGCAATGGTGACTACTTTTCATGCTAGAGAGGAGAAGAACAACTAGATCATTGACAATGGATGCTCAAATCACATGACAGGTGATAAGAGTTTGTTAAGGTTGAGAAGTTTGAAGGTTGTCTAGTTAAGTTTGGTGATGATACATCTGCTAAGATATGTGGAAAAGGTTCAATCAATTTTATGGCAAGCATAATACAAATGATATTCTTTATCTTAAGCGTCTTTGACATAATCTTTTAAGTGTAGGAAAAATGTGTAGAAAAGGATCTAATCTTGTGTTTCAGGAAAATGGTTGTGAGATTAGAAAAGGCTTCAGAACTATGGTTGCAACAAAAAGAAGGTTAGATGGAAATATTTATCAACTTAAGGGTGCAAATGGTCAGTGCTTTATTAATCAAATTAATGAGATTTGGCTATGTCATAGGAGAATACATGTGACATTAATTTTGATAGCCTAGCGAGAATTGGTTCAAATCAAGTTATGTGAGATCTGTTGAAGATTACAAAGCCTATCAATGTTGTTTGCAAGGAGTGTCATATTGGGAAGCAGGGTAGAAAGAGTTTCAAATTCAAAGAAAAATCTTATACTGGTCCTTTGGAGTTGGTGCATAGAAATATTTGTGGACCTACAAGAATAATAAGTTTTCAAGGTGACAGGTATTTTATGTTATTAATTGATGACTACTCTAGAATGACTTGGGTTACTTTTTTCAACGAAAATTTAGAAGTTTTGGATAATTTTAAGGCATTCAAAGCTATGGTAGAGAATGAAATGAATGTGAAATAAAAAATTTAAGATATCATAGAGATGGAGAGTTCACCTCTAATTATTTTAACATATTTTGTGAAGATCATGGAATAAAGAGGCATTTATCGACTCCTAGGACACCTCAACAGAATGGAGTTATGGAAAGGAATAATAGGGTTGTTTAGGAAGCAACAAGCACAATGATGAAGGAAGAAAATATACAAAATTTCTATTAGAGAGAATCAATTTAGACTGAAATCTACATACTTAACAAAACACAAGAAAGGAAAAATAGTTCAAAGACTCCCTATGAGTTGTGATATGGAAGAACCCCTACCATGAAATATTTCAGAGTATTTGGAAGAAACTACTATATCAAAAGAGATAAAGAAAACTTAGGAAAGTTTTATGCAAGATCTGATGAAGGAATCTTGCTTGGATATTCTACAAGAAGCAAGGCTTACTAGTGCTACAACAAGAGTCTAAAAAGGATTGTTGAAAGTGAAAGTGTCAAAGTGGATGAAAACTTACACAAAACTTTAGTGATGATAGATCATGGATATGAGTAAGATGAGTCTTCTTGCAAAGAAGAAGTGAAAGATGACGAGAAGGAAAAAGAAGTGGGGGTTGAAGAGGAAGAATCTCTAGAAAATATCCCTAAGACAACTAAGTATGTGTAGAATAATCATTTAGAAGATCATATCATTGGTGACAAAAGAAGAGGTGTATTGACAAGAATAAAAGTTTTTATGACAAAAGAATAGGTTAAAAACTTATGTTTACTTTCAAAATTTGAACCTAAATGATGATTGAGGAATGCAAAAATGAATTCTATATCAAGGCTTTGGAGTAAGAATTGATGTAGATTAAGAAGAATCAGACTTGAGAACTTGTCCCAAGACCTGCAAACAAGAATGCGATCAGAACTAAGAGGGTATTCTAGAACAAGCTGAATATGAGTGGTGAAGTGGTAAGAAACAAGGCAGGAATTATGTGTAAATTCCACTCACAAGTAGAAGGAATAGATTTTGAGGAGAAATTTTCTCTAGTGGCAAGAATGGAAGCTATTAGGATGTTTTTGGCTTTTGTATCACATAAGGACTTCAAAGTCTATTAGATGGATATGAATTCTACATTCTTGAATGGTGAGTTGGAAGAAGAGGTTTATATTGAACAATGAGAAGGCTTTCAATTATCAGATAATCATAATATGGTCTATAGATTGAGGGTATGTGCAAGATCATGATGGGCCAAAAAGTGGCGATATGTAAGTGATATGATGGCCCATGTGGCTGATGAAATTTTTTTAACCCAAAATTGATGAAACAAAAAGTGTTTTTAAATGAGATTCTTAGCTTGAATCCACCAATATAAATTATGATTTACTTTGAATTTAACAAATAATTATTATTCATTTTCTATTTGAATTACGACTAAAGTCTTGATTGATAGGTTGATTGAAAAACATCTATAGCTTTCAAATGGTATCATATTTTTTGAATCCGAAACATGCATCACATTCTATGCTTCATATACTATAGGATTAAAAAAAAAATGAATTTCATCAAGTTTTGACCAAGTTAAGGTGGTTAGGCATATGAGTTTTTTATATTTTTTAAAATTTGTAATAAAAAATTCATAATTAATTATTTACTGGAAAAACATTTATAAAAAAATATGCATCACATTAGGACATGAGTCCTCTACTTATATCTAAAATATTATAAAAAAATATTATCGTTTTATTGTGGTTAGAGTGGTCAGACAGACACCTACTTCTTATTTTTCCCTAAAATTTAAGTACTACTGCATTGAAATTTCAAATTTTCACCAAATAGATTTTTTATTTTTTTAAATAAACCTAGTACTTTAGAAACTACATTCAATTTTCTATAGATTATATTCTTACATATTTTTGAAATAATATAGATAACTTATTCAAATTTTTACGTCAAGTTTTCTAACTTTGATGTTTCTGAATTTTATTGCCACTTAAGGGCCTATTTTTTCCATGATGATCCTGCACATACCCTTGAATAAGGCATGATATGGACTCATGCAAGCTCCCAGAGCTTGGTATGCAATATTGGATAGATACTCGTTGCTGCAAGGATTTAATAAAGGTACTGCAAATAGTAATCTTTACTTCAAAGTTGAAAAAAATCAAATCTTGATTGTGGTTGTGTATGTTGATGATATAATATTTTGAGGTAATGAAGTAATGTGCAAGAGATTTGTAGAAGAGATATAGAAAGAGTTTGAGATTTCTATGTTTGGGGAGATTAATCTCTTCCCTGGACTTCAAATCAATTAGTCAAAAAAGGGGATATTCATATCACAACCCAAGAATGTCAACGAAATTTGAAAGAGGTTTTGGATGGAAGACTAAATCAATATGTACTCCATGGTTGTTGGTTGCAAACTAAGTGAGAATGATGAATATCATAAGGATGATTAGAGAAAGTATAGATCAATGATTGGAGGGCTACTATATCTAATTACTACCAAACCAGATATCATGCATGTAATTTATCATGTGGATAGATTTCAAGAAGATCTTCGAGTGTCAAATGTGGTAGCAGTGAAGAGATTATTTAGATATTTGAAAGGCACTCTGTAATATGACTTGTGGTATCCAAAATATATTGATTTTTCTCTAAGTACTTACATAGATGTAGATTAGGTGGATTGTGTGGAAGAAAAAAATAGTACAAGTGGTGGTTCTTTCTTTCTTGGAAGCAGGTTGGTGTTTTGGCTAAGCAAGAAGTAGGATTCAGTGTCATTATCTACTATAGAGGCAGAATACATTGTTGCAGCATCATGCTGCACATAGGTGTTTTGGATGAAGCAAACTTTGAAGGATATTAGAGTGGTATATGATGAACCTATTTCTCTCTTATGTGATAATATAATTTCTATCAATATTTCAAAGAATCCAGTAATGCATACAAGGAAAAAGCATATTTCAATCCAATATCACTTTTTTAGAGAGAAGGTTAAATAAAATGAGGTGAAGTTGTAGTATGTGCCTACTAAGGATTAATTTACATATATCTTCATGAAGGATCTTCCTAAGGATACTTTTGAGTATCTCTAAGAGAATTTGTGGGTTATTGTTCCTCCTTTCAACTCACTACAACAAAACAAAATATTAGCACCTAAAATAGTGCTAGATTTTAGTGCATTTGGGTTCATGAATTGGCACTTTTGCTGGTACAAAACTCGGTGCCAAGCTATATTTTACTTTGGCACCAAATTTAGCACCAGATTTAGCACCAAATATAGCATCAGATTTAGTGCCATATTTAGCGCCAACTTTTGAAGCTTCCAGTTTGGCTTCCAATTTTTCTTTTGGTTCCACTTCTTGTCTTGCTTCTAGGTTTGCTTCCATTTTTGCTTCTAGTATTGCTTCCTATTTTTCTTCTTGTGTTGCTTCCAGGTTTGCTTCCATTTTTTCTTCTTGTGTTGCTTCTAGGTTTGCTTCCAATTTTTCTTCCAATGTTGCTTCCATTTTTTCTTCTTGTGTTGCTTCTAGGTTTGCTTCCAGTGTTGCTTCTAGTTTTTCTTCCAGTTTTGCTTCCAGGTTTGCTTCTAGTTTGGATTCCAATTTTTCTTGGACAATTTTTCTTCCAATATAATGTCACTTGTTGCATCTAGCTTTTCTTCCATTTTTGCATCTTTTGTTGCTTCTAAAATTGCTTCCATTATTACTTCTTTGTTTGCTACCTGAATTGCTTTTTTTTTTCTTCCTAAATAATACCAAGTTTTTCTTCCAAGATTACTTCTAGTTTGCTTCTAGTTTGGCTTCTATTGTTGCTTCATTTTTTGCTTCTAAAAATGCTTCTTTTTTTGCTTTCATTTATTAATTTAATATGTTTTATTTCAATTTAATTAGTTAAATATATCATGCCTCTTAAATAACTCATGATTATAGAGCAAGTAATTTAATTATTTAACTCATATGATTAAATAACAAGATATTTATTATAACATGATGATCATCTATAATTAAAAAAAGTGAGTCAAATATCTATAATTTAATTGAATTAGACAACATCCATCTTGAGTAGTAAATTAAAATCATCATATGTACTTTAAATATCCATCCAAAAATCATCAACCAGTTTCAATATATATAAATTGACAAGTCAAGGTTGATAAAATCATGATCATAATCATATATAACTAAAACACATGAAAGTCAAATATGTCAGTAGATCAATAACATGTCAAAATGATACATGTCCAACAATCGACATAAGTAAAAATGATACATGTACAAATGATATAAGTCAAAATGATAAATTATGTAACTCAAAATGATACAAGTCAAGATGATACATGTCCAACTGATATAAGTCAAAATGATACAACTCAATAATATGGTACTGCAGGCTATGAAAATGATACATATGATAGTAACCATGAAAAGAGGCATCATAATGATATATCAACAATGATCCATGATGTAGTCTATATGATCATTAATGTCACTAGCTAATACCAACAACTACCTCATCATCATCATCATCATCATCATCATCATCATCATCAGCCTCAATGTCTTTTGTATTTGCATCATCATCATTCTATGCCATGTGATATGTACCAGAACCAACATAGTCTGGATCTATATCACGAGGATCATCTTGATCTTCTAGAAGACCCATGTTCTACCAAAAAAAGAAAAGAGAAGTTATTATTTATTTCATGCAATAATTTATTTTTTTGTTACATATCTAATATTACAACATATGAAAAGAAACCATAATCATATTACATCATATCAAAGTACACATACCATAATAAAATTTCAAAAAAATTACAACTAACATGTCATTCCAATGATGAAAAACATGCAACAATTCTAATAAACGTTAGTAAAATATTCCAGCATTTGCTGGAATAGGAAGAAAGATGACTAGAACTTTGGAGGCCCACAATAATGGATTTTAGTATTCAACCATGAGAGCAGAAGAGACAGCTGATATCATGTATCAAAACATTATGCATTCATTCTTCTAGCCAGCGGAGAAGGAGATGATTACTTTGCTTCATTTTCATTTGCATAACCATATCACGGTGTGAACCAAGAAGACCAAGGATGTCAAGTTTTATGTGGAGGTAATGGATGTGGTCCAAAATTTAGGAGGGGAGAGAAGGTCAATGTATGATCCTGATGAAATTGAGGAAGAACATCAAGAGAGGGACAAAAAAAATAAAATCAATTCAGAGTTTCAAGGATTTTTCAAGAGAGTAACAGAGCTTTGGGAGTAGCCTCATCTAAAATATTTTGAACTAGAGTTTGATATTATATTTAGAGAGCTTGGTTTTCATGGAATTCCTTTCAAAGTGTATGTTTTAATTGTTTCTATGGTAAACTATTTGGTAGAGTTGGTGGAATTACCTTTCTTAGTAGTCACTATTAGTGAGATTGAGATTGTTAACCTTGAGAGAGTAGGACCTGGGCAAAAGGCATTTGATATGGCTATTGTTTTCAAATACTCAAGCAGGATGTACTCCACATTGGTGCCATTCCTCAATCTTTGCTTGATGACATCAAGGAATGGCTGAACTCCATGGATATAAAGTATTATGAAAGCAAAATGAACTTAAATTGGTGGAAAATTTTGAAGACTATTTCTGATGATCTAGATAAATCTATTGAAGATTGTGGTTGGGAATTTTTTAATATGGAAGCTAGTGATAAGAGCTAGGAAGACCATGCCAATAAATACAACAACTTGAATGATGGATTGCGACCTCAAGTTAAAGATAAAGAATAACATATATTTGGATGATACAATTTGATAGTTTTTTCAAAGAAATTCAATTACAAGAATGTTAAATTTGTTATCTCTGTCATATATCAATAACAAAAGGTTCAACAACCTATCATGGAAAATTTCTATATATACCAAGAAAGAATAATTGCATGAAAAGTTAATTACAGTCAAGCAAACAAGGAATTATTATCTTACCTAAGGATAGTCAAAGACCTAAAAAGGATTGTCATGAGGTTATTGAGACATCATAAAAACCACATGATTTGACATAACTGTACAAAAGGATAATCATCACACCTAGATCTTGATATTTAAATTCATAGAACTATCAAAAACAACACAATTTTTTTTTCATCACATACATCAAAAATAAAGGATGCCACATTATGACAACCATAATCTTTCTTGAGTAAGGGCAGTAAATGGATATTCATTAGGATCAAAGGTTACTCATCAAGTCACTATAACTACGGTTATCCTGAAGGGATATGCTAGTTTGAGCTTATTAGCAACTGACATAGAGATGGGATGATGTAGTATTACATGAATTGGTGCTAGGATTTTCACAAACCCTGAAGTACACTCTAATATTTTTTTTGTAATGAATTATTCATACATACTCTAGTGATAAATAGTTGATTTGAGTGGGGTTTCCAATGGAAACACCCAAATTGATTGAGGGTAGGTTATTATCTTTGATCTAACCTAGATAAGATGAGGGATGGAATTAAAAATGTTCTATTTTAAAGTCTAACCATTCTTCATTTTTATTTCCAATTTGTAATTAAGAGGATTTTGATACTTCTATCATAACCTTAATTAATACTTAACACAGACTATAGGAAACTGGAGCTTGTCAAACAATCAGAATGAAGATACAAAATGTTTGACTTTAGAGTTGATTTGACACATATTATATTTATATTTGTGAACTAAATATGAAACACCAATGAAACCTACATTAGTCAATTTGGAGAAAAAAGTAGACTAATAGACATATGTAAATTGAAAGCGCTAAATACTTCCTACTAATATCAATATGATAAAGATACATTACATAAACATAGACTCTAATATGTTTGCTAGATCCTATGGCTATAAGCATTCTTGAATGTCATGTCTATCATATAATATAGGGTACTGTGCAAAATGTAACATTAATTGCAATGGTTGGTTGTAATAAACCATCACTACCAATATTAAAAAAATGCCTCTATATTATTGTTAGAGCCAAACAAAAGAAATTCCAAGAACAAAATATGAAACAAAGCAACTGAAAAGACAATGAAGACAATTTGTATCCTACAAAATGGTACACAATATAATTGCTGACTATATTGAGTAATGGCAATCAATCAGAAGTTACAATAAAAGCCCAAATGAAAACTATATATATGCCAGCCAAAAACTTTTTTTCTTGATTATTTAACTCAACAAAATCAAGAATAGTCAGTGTACAATTACTATTTTATAAAGGTCACTTAAAAATAGTATAATAAAAGTACAAAATGTCTTGAAGAACTATTCTCTGTATGCTTCAATATGAGTTTAAAGAGAGAAAACTACCAATAAACTATAAAGCCACCCAAAAACTTCTTATCTTTATTGTTTAACTCAACAAACTCAATAATAATTAGGGTACAAGGATTGTTTTGTAAAGGTCACTTAAAAATAGCGTAATCAAAGTATAAATTGTCCTGAAGAACTATTATGTGTATGCTCAAGTATTGTTGCATGTCATAGCTTGCTTACAAAAAGAAAACTAAACCATAAATGTAAAAAACAATTGTGCTTCAACCATCCCCATAGTACCATTTATACAAATACATTCAGATAATGAAGGAAAAAATAATAATGCATCCTAAGATCATAGTGATATTAAGAAATGGAAAGAAAAAATAATATTTGAGGCTCTAGTCAAGCAATCAAATTAATTTAATAAATCAAGCAATTTTATTTACTTTTGCTAAAAGATAATAAGGATGATAGATTGGGAGTTTTTACCATCACTAACATGAAATTGAAAGGCCAATATGAGGTTTGTCATCTTTTCAAAAAGTCTTCTATGAGCCAAAAGCGTTGCCACCAAGAAGAGAGGTGGATCGCGAGATCAAACCCCTACCCGAATCTCTTTTACCAAACATTAGATTTTATTGGTAATCTCTTTTAGAAAGCAATGAGATCAAGAAATAAATTTAGGATGTGCTTGAACAAGGGGTTATATACCCTAGTACTCCATATTACAGTTCATCTATTGTGATGATAGAAAAGAAAGATGGTTCTTGGAGGCTTTGTATTGACTACCAAGAACTAAAATCACCATTAAAAATAGATTTCCTCTTCCAAGGATAGACTAATTGCTATGCCAAATCTAACATGTAAAATATTCTACTAAGTTGGAACTTAATTTAAGTTATCATTAGGTGCACATGAAAAAGAAGATACATTTAAGACTACATTTAAAACTAAGAAATGACTTTATGAATTGTTAGTTCTTCCTTCCGACTTGTGTAATGCATCAGCTCCTTTTATGAGACTTATGAATGATTTTCTAAGGGATATCATAGATACTTGTGTGATTGTATGTCTAGATGACATCCTAATTTCCAATGCTATATGGGAATAAAATATCATCCACATAGAACAAGTCTTGAAAAAAATTAAAAAAGAAACCACCATGTAATATGAAAAAAATTAAAAAAAGAATCATCAATTTATGTAATTCATTGACTACTTTTATGACACTTACATAGATAATTGTTGCATTGCTTATCAAGATGGGATTCTAGTTTTTAGTTGCAACAATAGGTATTATTGTGGATAAAATATAAACCCAATGGTCTTTGCTAAACACTCAACAACCATATATTGTGCAGATCAAATGATTACCATGGTTTTATAAGGTTTTGAGAGTGTTTTTAGAATGGAGAATAGTGTGATTGGCTGATTTGAACAACTCAACAAAGGTGGGGCTTGGTTTGGTGTCGAGAAAAGGTTTATAAAAGAATGGAGCCTATGATTTTATATCATGGCCTTTGCCTTAGTAAATGAAATAAAGCCTACTCTAGTTTTCATCAAACCTTGACATTATAAAATAAGACAAGCATACAAGTCAAATAAGCAATATGTGCTTGCATTAAAACAAACAAAAAGTCTATGTGAAGATATAGATTATTGCTTTGAATTAGTGAAAAAAAGGTAAAATCTCATGAGTTAATGCATTAACTAAAGATTTCTCTTGTGTAAAGAAAGAATAAAATAATGTATTGTAGTAAGGCTTTGCCTTAATTAAAATAAAAAAGGCTTTTCCATATTAAAATAAAGTTAATAATAAAGTAAAGAAACTCACTATATGTGTTTTGCAACTAGATTATTCTAATAAGAATAATCATATTTTATTCTATTTAATCCCATGGCTATTGAAGTCCTGCCAAGCTCATAAATTTGGATAGGCAAATGAAACAAGGGTCATGAATAACTATGATGCTGTACATGACAAAAGGAAAACAATAATAACAAATCTATGTGTTTTTCAAGACTATTACTAGGTCCAAGATGAAAAGTTAACTCTAGACATTGCAAGTGAAATAATTAATTGAAGGAGTATATCAAGAGCTTACAAAATTGGGATGCGTGTTGCCTATTATCACAACACAACAAGAAATTAGTGTCGAATTTTGTGCCAGATTTTAGTGTATTTGATTGCATGAATTGAACAATTTGGTTGGCGCTCAACTTGGCACAAATAGGCATGATCAGCTCGGCGCCGGATTTGGCGCCCACTTCTACGCCATATTTAGTGTCGAATTTAGTGTCAGGAAATCATAGCACCTTTGTTAATTCCTAGAATAGTGTCGGGAAGTAACGTCAGAAATTGCGCCGAAATGGGCACCCAATTTGGCTTTCGATTTTACTTCCATGTCTACTCCCATTTTTTCTTCTAGTTTTGCTTCCAATTTTACGTCCAGGTTTGCCTCAAGGTTTGCTTCCAATTTTGCTTCTAGGTTTGCTTCCAATTTATCTTCCAAGTTTGCTTCGGGTTTTGCTTCTAGTTTTGCTTCTGGTTTACCTTCCAGTTTTCCTTCTGGTTTTGCTTCAAGTTTTTCTTCTAGGTTTGCTTCCAAGTTTACTTCTAGTTTTGCTTCTAGTTTTGCTTCTGGTTTTGCTTCTGTTTTTTCTCCCAAGTTTTCTTTCGATTTTTCTTCCAGTTTTGCTTCCATGTTTTCTTCCGGTTTTTTTTCCAAGTTTGATTCTAGGTTTGCTTCCGGTTTTGCTTCCATTTTTTCTTCTAGTTTTGCTTCCAATTTTGCTTCTAGATTTGCTTCCAGTTTTGCTTCTAGGTTTGCTTCCGGTTTTGCTTCCAATTTTTCTTTCAATATTGCTTCTAGTTTTCTTCTAGTTTGACTTCCGTTGTTGCTTCCTTTTTGCTTCTAAAAATGATTCTTATTTCGCTTCCATTTATTAATTTAATATGTTTTATTTCAATTTGATTAGTTAAATATATCGTGCCTATTAAATAACTCATATGATTATAGAGTAATTAATTTAATTATTTAACTCATATGATTAAATAACAATATAATTATTGCAACATGATCATCATTTATAATTAAAAAAAGTGAGTCAAATATCTATAATTTAATTAAATTTGACAACATCCATCTTGAGCAGTAAATTAAAATCATCATACTTAATAAATATCCATCCAAAAATCATTGACCACTTTTAATATATATAAATTGACAAGTCAATACTGATAAGATCATTATCATATATAACTAAAACAAGTGAAAGACAAATATGCTAGTACATCAAAAACATGTCAAAATGATACATGTCCACCAATCGACATAAGTGAAAATGATACATGTACAAATGATATAAATAAAATTGTTAAATTATGTAACTCAAATTGATACAAGTCAACATGATACATGTCCAAATGATATAGTGAAAATGATACATGTCAATATGATACAACTCAACAATATAGTACTGTAGGCTGTGAAAATGATACATATTCAATAGTAACCATGAAAAGAGTCATCATAATGATATATCAGCAATGATCCATGATGTAGTCTATATGATCATGAATGTCACTAATTACTATCACCAACTGTCTCATCATCATCATCATCATCATCATCATCATCATCATCATTGTCATCGACCTCAATGTCTTCCATATCTACATCATCATTATCCTTTTCCATGTGATCTTTACCAGCATAACCAATTTTTTGTGGATCTATATTATGTTGAAGATCATCTTGATCTTCTGGAAGACCCGTGTTCTGCAAAAAAAAAACATTTAAAATGAAAAGTTATTATTTATTTCATGCAATAATTTATTTTTCTGTTATATATCTAATATTACAACATATGAGACGAAACCATAATCATATTACATCATATCAAAGTGCACATACCATAATAAAATTTCAAAAAAGTTACAGCTAATATTGGTGAGTCAGGAGAAACTTTAGCTTTAAAAAAAAAAGCCAATTAGGCTGGAAAACTTGTGGATCAGGCTAGCACTTAATGGAAGAGGAAGAAAGATGATTTGAAATTTGGAGACCCACCATGATGGATTTAAGTATTCAACCATGAGAGCAAATTAGAGAGTTGATATCATGTATCAAAACATTAAGCATGCATTCTTCCAGCCAATGGAGAAGGAGATGATTACTTTGCTTCATTTTCATTTGCATAACCATATCACGACATGGGAACCAAGAAGACCAAGGATGTCCAGTTTTATGTGGAGGTAATGGATGTAGTCTAGACTTTAGGAGGGGCAAGAAGGTCAATGTATGATCTTGATGAAATTGAGGAAGAACATCAAGAGAGGGACAAGAAAAATAAAATAAATACAGAGTTTCAAGGATTTGTCAAGCGAGTAAGTGAGCTATGGGAGTGGTCTCATCTAAAATATTTTGAACTAGAGTTTGATATACCATTTAGAGAGCTTGGTTTTCATGGAATTCCTTTCAAATCATTTTATTTTATTGTTCCTACAGTAAACTATTTGGTAGAGTTGGTGGAATTACCTTTCTTAGTAATCACTATTAGTGAGATTGAGATTGTTAACCTTGAGAGAGTAAGACTTGGGAAAAAAGAATTTGATATAATGGCTATTTTTTTCAAGGACTTCAAGCTAGATTTACTTCACATTGATGTTATCCCTCAATCTTCACTTGATGGCATCAAGGAATGGATGAAATCCATGGATATAAAGTATTACGAAAGTAGAATGAACTTGAACTGGCAGCCAATTTTGAAGAGTATTAGTGATGGTCTAGATAAATTTATTGAAGATGGTGGTTGGGAATTTTCAAATATGGAAGCTAGTGATTCTGATTCTGATAATGTAAAAGAGTTAGATCAAGGATATGAAACCTCTGATGTAGAAGAGGAATTAGAATCAGATTTCATTTAGCCACCATCAAGAGTGTTACAAGCCAATAAGATGGAGGGAATTCTTATATAAGGATAATTTTCAATCTTGCAGGTATCGGCTTTAATGCCAACTATAATGAAAAAATTTAAATTCCCTAGCAGTATTTATGTTATGAAAATTTTCTTTAGATGTAAGGATTCAAAGCACATCAACCATGTGGTACAAATGATTAAATCTTAAAGATAATCTGTAGCAATGAAAGAGTTTGAAAAGGCAGAGAGAGCTACACTGGTGACTCAAGAGAAACTTTATCTTTTAAAAACAAAGCCAATTAGGCTGGCAAACTTGTGGATCAGGCTAGCATTTAGTAGAAGAGAATGAAAGATGATTGGAACTCTAGAGGCTCACCACAATGGATTTCGGTATTCAACCATGAGAGTAGAAGAGAGAGATGATATCACGTATCAAAACATTGAGCATGCATTCTTCTAGCCAGTGGAGAAGGAGACAATTACTTTGCTTCATTTTCATTTGTATAACCATATCATGACATGGGAACCAAGAAGACCAAGGATGTCCAGTTTTATGTGTAGGCAATGGATGTGGTCCAAACTTTAGGAGGGGCAAGAAGGTCAATGTATGATCTTGATGAAATTGAGGAAAAATAAAAAGAGAGGGAGAAGAAAAATAAAATCAGTATAGAGTTTCAAGGATTTTTCAAGCGAGTAAGAGAGCTATGGGAGCAGCCTCATCGAAAAGATTTTTAACTAGATTTTGATATACCATTTATAGAGCTTGGTTTTCATGGAGTTCCTTTCAAAGCCTCTACTTTTATTGTTCCTATGGTAAACTGTTTGGTAGAGGTTGTGGAGTTACCTTTCTGAGTAATCACTATTAGTGAGATTGAGTTTGTTAACCTTGAGAGAGTAGGACTTGGGAAAAAGGCATTTGATATAATGGCTATTTTTTTCAAAGACTTCAAGCATGATGTACTCCTCATTGACATCATTCCTCAATCTTCACTTGATGGCATCATGGAATGGCTGAATTCCACGGATATAAAGTATTATGAAAGTAGAATGAACTTGAACTGGAGGCCAAATTTGAAGAGTATTATTGATGATCCAGATAAATTTATTGAAGATGGTGGTTGGGAATTTTTGAGTATGGAAGGTAGTGATTTTGATTGTGATAATTTAGAAGATTCAGATCAAGGATATGAACCCTTTGATCTAGAAGAGGAATCAGAATCAAATTTTATGTAGCCACCATCAAGAGTGTTAAAATCCAACAAGATGGAGGGAATTCTTATATAAGGATAATTTTCAATGTTGTAGGTACCGGCTTTAACGCCAAATACAATGGAAACATTGAAATTCCCTAGCAGTATTTATGTTAAGGAAATTTCCTTTAGATGCAAGGATTCAAAGCACATCAACCATGCGGTACAAATGATTAAATCCCAGAGATGATTTATAGCAATGAAATATTCTTAAAAGGCAGACAGAGCTACACTGGTGACTCAGGAGAAAATTTAGCTTTCAAAAACAAAGCCAATTAGGTTGGAAGATGTGTGGATCAAGCCAACATTTGGTGGAAGAGGATGAAAGATGACTAGAACTCTGGAGGCCCACCATAATGGATTTTGGTATTCAACCATGAGAGTAGAAGAGAGAGTTGATATCATGTATCAAAATATTAAGCTTTCATTCTTCCAGCCAGTGGAGAAGGAGATGATTACTTTGCTTCATTTTTATTTGCATAACCATATCATGGTGTGGGAATCATGAAGACCAAGGATGTCCAATTTTATGTGGAGGTAATGGATGTGGTCCAAAATCTAGGAGGGGAGATCCTGATGCCTGCCAAGAGGCATAAATTTAGATGATTTAAGCTCACCTACATGTCTGCCAAAGTTTACTTCCAATCTTTATGACTGTTTTTCTTGATTATCAGAGTTTACTTACAAATCTGAAATTTCTTTCTGGTCATTTTGATGAGGATATATTCAGCCAATGTGTAAGTACCTTTTTTTTTGTATCACAAGCATATGTGCATTACAAGAATTTTTATTATCTATGGTCTACAACTATGCCATCTCACTTATTGGATCTTCTATTTCAATGTTTTCTATGGCCTTCTCTATTTGAGGTAGCACCTGACAATCCTACCTCCTTTCCTTAGTTGAGAAGTGGATTTTAATTTGGAAATACTGCACTTTAAAACTAGCTATGGTTTAAGGAGAGCTATTCTAGCTTTGTTGTTGACACCCTCAATCTTCAACAAGGACTTAGATGCATGGACTAAAATGCAAGCTTTCAAACTTAGATTTGAATGTGCATAATTTGATTGATTATGGTTTTCACAAGCAGTTGTCTTTACATGAATATTTTGGATTGTCAATATGTGTAATAGTAACTACATCCTTATCAAGTTTGGCTACCCTTATTCAGAATGCCCTGGTCTTTGGACTCAATACAAAGTTGTGCATTGTTATTCCATATTTGTAACATGTAGGACATTTAAGGGGTACAACATATAAAAATTCAATACTATCATCCAAGGAAAACTTACAGATGGTGTATCAAGAACAACAAAAAATGCTTTTATTAGGGTAAATCCTTTCTTCCCCCATGTTGTCGATATTTTCCCAAAAGCATGCATTTTTTATTATTTCAACACATCTCAAAATTCAATGTATTGATTATAATTTTTTACGCATTTCAACTATTTATGCAAATGATGCATATATGTTAACTTGATCAGTGTTGTTACTTCAGTAGTTTGATTTCTATGACAACCAACCATTAGGCCATTGTGTGGGAGCACGTTTGTGTTTTTAGTTAGAATTTTTGGATAGATCTGCTTGGTGTTGAGGACATTCCATTTATCTTTTTAATGTTAAGAAGTCAGAGTTTCAAGGATTTGTCAAGCGAGTAAGAGAGCTATGGGAGCAGCCTCATCTAAAATATTTTGAACTAGATTTTGATATACCATTTAGAGAGCTTGGTTTTCATGGAGTTCCTTTCAAAGCCTCTAATTTTATTGTTCCTATGGTAAACTGTTTGGTAGAGTTGGTGGAATTACCTTTCTTAGTAATCGCTAATAGTGAGATTGAGAATTATTAACCTTGAGAGAGTAGGACTTGGGCAAAAGGCATTTGATATAATCGCTATTATTTTCAAAGACTTCAAGTAGGATGTACTCTGCATGTACATCATTCCTCAATCTTTGCTTGATGGCATCAAGGAATGGATGAACTCCATGGATATAAAGTATTATGAAAGCAGAATGAACTTGAACTGGTGGCCAATTTTGAAGACTATTACTGATGATCTAGATAAATTTATTGAAGATGGTGGTTGGGAATTTTTGAATATGGAAGCTAGTGATTCTAATTTTGATAATTCAGAAGAGTTAGATCAAGGATACGAACCCTCTAATATAGAAGAGGAATCAAAATCAGATAAGGAAGGTTCAGAAGCTGAATCTCTTGTGGAGTTAGAGGAGGATGAAGAATAAGAAGAAGAAAATTCTAAAGAGGAGGAAGGTAAAACATGGGATGAATTAGAAGCCGAATCTAGAAATGCAGATAAGGAAAAAGGAGATGACTCTGATAGTGAAGAGGAAAGGTGAAAAAAAAAGGTAAAAGCTACAAGGAAGTCTCAGGCACCTGATATTAGAGATTCAAGAGGAATGCCTACCAAGAGGCATAAATTTAGATCAATTGAGTTTATGTACATCCTTCTACTATTTATTCATGCAAATAAATGGTCATCTTGTAATCATAAGATTTGAGCTCTATTTACTCATCCTATGCATCAATAAACAACTCAACACAATAGATGCAAATTGATATATTAACACAACAATATCCATCTAAGTTATTGAAACTCAACTATTGATACCTCATTCTCCATCCAGATTACAAAATCGTTCCTTTTTTTTGTGACACATTCTTTTCAAATTGCTTTGGATGGCGGCCATATTTCTCCTCCTATCAGAACATGGCACATGGACTACTTAAATTAATTAATATGCAATCATTTACTTTTTTCAAGGAAATAAAAAATATATCATTTAACATATTAAATATACTTACAAATGTATAGATCAAGGCTTGTAAACCTTTTTGGCCATTACGATGCATGACACAAACTTTCTCAACCCTAGCCTTGGAGGCGTTTTCCTAAAACATATACTAATTCAATTTAACTATGCACAAATAAAATTTAAATATCGTTTAATAAATTTGAGATAATCTTATGAGAAAATTCAAATACCTACATACTCTCCTCACCGGACTTCCTTTGTGCATCAGACTTTTGTGGTGGCATGTGATTCTTCCTTCTATTCATAGCACTAGTGCAGTGACTCCCGCAAGTCTTCTACCAATGGCATGTAGTAGTGCGGTGACCACCACTATCCCACAGCTCCTTCATCAGCTCAGTGGAGTAGAGCGGTTTTTACCGCAGTCCTCCAAGTTACTTCTTCCTTCTCAGAGGTAGTGCAGTGAAAGCTTTTATGGTAGCATTTTTATTCATAAAGGAGGCCATGGAGAGAGGACGTGGATGACGTAGAAATACTAAATTGATGAGAGGAAAGTGGGTGGGCATTGTAGCAGATAATAATGTCAATGACCAAGACTTCTAAATTTTTAGAATTATTTGCAATCCATGTTTAAAAAAGGATGATTCTTATGGCCTAATCTTTGAAATGCTTCAATAATATTATGTTGTACTTGGAAAATTGAGAACCTCTTTTATTCTCCTAGCAATTTTTTTTAATTTCCATTATAATTCTAGACCAAACAACATTTGCGGGGATGGCCTTTTACACCAATCTTAATTTATATGAAGTTCACGAACTTGTTGTCAAGCACTAAATTCCTTTCCTAGATAGGAAATGTAAAGGATTCATTTAAGAAAAGATAAGTAGTCTCTTTTTGAGGGTAATCCACATGCAAAAAGTAAATTTAAGCACATAAAAAAACAATTATACAGTAGAAAATCATATTCAATTTGTTATGTCTTATTTCACTTGTGCACTTATCTAAAAGACATAGGGTATTGACCATACATTTCCCTTGACAAAGAAAACATGTTCTTTCATTTATTTTTATGTATATCTTAGAAGTGAAATTGTTGTTACATAATGATGCACTGAGAAAATAATATATACAAAAAAATGCAAAGAAAATGTTTGAAATTTAACATGCAACCTACTGTGTTTTTTTTTTGATTGGTGATAATATTTGATTTTATTAATAATAATGCATAATTTACATCAACTTCTAAAATATGTCTGTTTAACCAGCACAGTCCACTTGTAAACAATCCTATCTAGTAATCTACTATTACCCATACCCCATACTGTTTACATTTTTAAATAAAAAATAGGGCTTAACCCCATAAAATGTACAACAAAAACTAAGATATAAACTATATTTTAACCATATATGAGCTTTAGTTTACACGAAAGTGCCCGACGTGCTACCCAATGGCATTGGGAATATTTCCTTGATTGTCTTCATCTTCTTCCTTGGGAAAAAACCTTTCTTCTCCCGCAGCTCCTCTCTGGCGACATCTTTGAGTCCCTCAATGACCGTCTCAACCTCCATTATTTCTACAAAAAGTTTCAGGGCTTTCCATCCTAGCTCTACTCCTCCTCTCCACATAGCTTTGGTGATTCCTTCTAGCCACCTAATGAAGGGATTATTTATCTCTGCTAGTTGAGGGTCCACATCTTCCATGCCTTCACTCACATCAAAGCCTTCTCCTGGTATAGCCCATTCCAGGATACTTTCCATATTCTTTAAGAAATCCTTGTGTACCAATTCCTTCATTACTTTCCTCACTTCCTCCACTGACTCTCTTAAGTCCAGCCCCCATGCCATGATCAATGAGTAAATATCCATATTAGTATGATATCTATGCTTCAAATCGTCGAAGCCATTACCCAAGATTTTTTTAACAAATTGCACCACCTTCACATCCTTGGAGAGGAACAATCCTCCAGCCTCTTCACAGTTTCTTTGCCAACAAAAGGGTCCAATTTTCTCCTCGAATGTAGAGTGAAATTGGCCTCCATTTCTTCTCTAGTACGCTAGCCTCCAAATTGCCTCACACTGCAGATCTGTTACATTCCTTGCCACCACAAACCGAGAAGCATCAGATGAAATGCCTTGTGTGTCTTTAAAACATATCCTATTGTCATCCTCACCATTAATGTTGAACGTACGTCCATCACTGACAACAATACCTCCATCAATGCTTCAAGTCCTTCAAGAATTTAAAACACATTCCTCTACTTGCTAGTGTTAACTCCTTCCTGCATTAATTAAAACAAACAAATTTCCTTCATAGGAATTCCACTAAAATTTTCTATTCTTATTTCCTCCACCTCTGCAAAAGATAGAGCCTATTTCAATAGGGTATTTACTTCTATGTTCCCAATTCTCCTAACATGACTAACCTTAAAGTCCTAAAAAAAGGTAATTCTTAAATAATTTTCCTAATCACACCCTGCAAATGCCAAGCATCAATTCCTCCTTTTATTATTGCTTGGATTACTTGGATGAATTGTTGGCAGAAAAAAATAGGATTACTTGGATGCTTCTTCCATTCATTTTGTATCAAAATATGTTCGTGAAGACACAAATGTTAATAACTCAATCAGGTAGAGCTTTTCTAATTTTCAAATAAAGAGTAAGGTACATTTTTATTTCTATTGCATTACATTCATGTGCATAAACATAAACAAAATTAGAAGATTACATTGCTAGATTGCAATTATGAAGATGCATATAATAAATGAAAGATTGCACAATCCTTTCAAAAATGTAGTCTTTATTGATAATGTAAATATATGTTGTTCCACACAAGCTATGGAATTGACTATTTGAATGCATATAATCGAAAAACTATACATTTATAGATACAAAAGAGAAAAATGCACATAAAGATAAAGGGGGCCTGTCATTGCCTCAATGATGAATCTCTATTGATTTGTTCTGCATCATCTTATGTCTTCCTGCTTGTCTAAGCCTACAAGTTGATGTCTTCCTTTCTACTCCTAGGTTCCCTGCATTTGAGTGGGAAGAGTGTTGTTAGAGAAATGAAGGATCACTAGTCAAAATATGTGCATAGATCTATAAACATATAATTTCATCATCATGTGCATTCAAATAACTTGCATACCATAGATGTCCAGGAAAACAAGAAATTTATCAAACATATCTATCATATGCTCAGTTTTGTCTAACATATTTTCTCATTATGTAGGTGTAGATAAAATTAGGCTATTTTGTTTTTCTAGTTACAACATGTGGGGTGAAATGTGGCTCCCACAAGGGTTGAGCCCAACCTTCTACCCTCCCTATTGTTTCATTTGAGAAGGATAATCACAAGTAAACCATCCATGAAGAATTAAAGATCAATATTTGCAAGGATAGTGGAGTATATTGGTAAGGGGTAATCTTCTTATTGATAAATATTTATCCTTATTAGTAAGAACATTCCACTATCAACATAGCCATGATTCTGACAAAACTGATCATCAAGGATTCCAAGATAGTTTTCATTAATAGTCTAGTTAAAAGTAAGCAGCCCCAAGCATCATAAAAGTCACAAGAATTGAACATGAGGGGCAGTCATGTAGATTAAAATCTTACACAATAGTCATCACTCGCAAAGATAGAGAAAACATGTTTCCACATAACAAATTAAATCGAATGCATGAAAGGTACAATGATGAAGTCCATAATAGTGAATGTTGCTTAAGAGGGATTGAAGGACAACATTTTGTATCAAGGAGAACAAGTTCACCTCAAAAAATTTTGTACCTGAGTATGACAATACTTGAGCTTCTGGTGTTTCTAGATGGAACCTATAGCGAAAAAGTGTAGTCTCCATCAGAAGGAACCATCTTCGGAGCTCTAATCTGAAATGAGGGTTGAAAGCATTAGAAGAAAAGAAATACCATAATTCTAAAGTAACAATGTGTATCAAGATAAATGGCATAAAGTATAATTAAAAAGACAAATCCTTACAATTGCACCTCAAATTGGACCAAACAGTAACAACAAATGTGCCCTGATAAATCTTGCAGATTTAAACAACTTGAAAAAGACCACTGAGAAGACAACAAAGCAATAAATGAGCATGAAAATCGATACAACAATTGAAGAGTAAAAATGGATTACGAGTTATAATGTATTTTCTCCATTATATTGCTCAAAATATAAACATGCATAACATGAGTTCTTTTGATGAAACATGTACTAATACCCAAGATCAAACTGGGTTATTAAGATTTGGACGAGATGATCCAAACCATCCATTAAACCATACCAGGGCAAAGAGAGCAAGATTGAAGAGAACACACAAAAGTATTTCACACCGGCTCAAGGTACAATCCAACCTATTTATGACACTGATAGCAATCCAAATTTTCATGAACCATCCATACATAAATGTTGCATCACAATCTATTCTTCCTACACATAAAAATGTCACATGTTAAACCCTTCTAAATAAAACTCAAAATACCATGAAACAATGAGTCCCCTATATTAGTAAGTAGGCAATCTATAGGGCATAGTTTGATTTTATACAAGGATTCTCATGAAAGGAATCTTCAAGTGACAGTGAGTGAGTTGTTTTGAGATTGCAACTGATGGTGCAATATCTAGTCTGAAAGGCAGTTAGCAAAGCAATAAATGTGCAAGAAACTCAAATCATACACAACAAAAAATTCACAATGTTATCTTGCATAATTCCTTAAGTTTGAAGACAAAAATCTCATTGTATCTTGATAAAAGTAGTGAACTTAATGGTCAATCAATGGCAACCATGATTTTAAAACATGGTATTGTTCTTATGGAGGTAGCATTTTAAGCAAGGCGGTGAGTGGTGGTTTGGAACAATGGCAGGTATGAAGAGCTTACTTTATATGCATACTATGCAGTCTAGCTTAAGACAACATTATTAGAAGAGAATTGTAATGCCCCACCACGTAACCCTAAAGGAAGTTTCAACTCAATGCGGAAGCGTATAAATTTTTTTTTTTAAGTGCATTATTAACAAGGAAGATGTACATCACTACCATAGCAACCTCTAAGGTACGCGACAAAGATTAATTCTAAAAACTATAACACACATATAAAGAGTTTATTAAATACTCAACATGTAATAAGATACATTCATTCAAGCATTAAACTATAACACATAGGATAAATTATAACAAGTTCCAGATTACATTAACTTACAAGTAAGATTACAATAAGAATTTACATCACATTAACTCAATAGATAGGTTACATCTCTCATTCCCCGAATAAGGTACAACATATAAATGTGATTAAATATACAATTATCCACCTCAAATACAAATGAGGAGAATAATTACATGAGCTAAATTGAAATAAATATAAGCATAAAATAAACACTGGAACCACTGCGAGCTCTCCACAGAAGAACCTTGCCATCACGTACTGAAGATCAAGGGGGACCCAACAGCGTAGGGTGCATGTTCCTCCCAACCAAGTGGTACCCGTAGGCCCACCCCCCATGCTAGGAGATAGTAACAAGGATACATGGCCTGCCTACTACCTCTAGGCATAGGTTGACGCAACACTAAACAAAACCACCACAAGATCAACACTAACTCAAGGATACAATGCTACCTAATTTATTGACTAAATAGACGAGTGAACCATATACTACTGACCTAGGAGATGTGCCACCAAAAATGTGCATGAGTTACCCGTCAGATCTTCCCAGATCCCGACCCCCATCCATAACCACACTCCTACTATCAACACACAAAATATACCCACTCCAAACTAAGGAGAAAACAATTAACCAAACCACTCCATCCAAAGGAGGAAAAAAACATCCCTGTTCATGGAAACCAAGTAACACATCGAAGACAACAACCACATTGCCCAAAGGAATTAATTCAGGTTGACAAAACATTACAACAACCCCCATCATCTAAAGAACTTTCTGGAAGACTTAAAAATTCTTGACTAACACTATAACCCATTTCCCAAAATGAACTGGAAGAAAAAATTACTTAAGGGCAATCAAAATGTGAATTGAATCTAATATTTGGATATACTAAATCCATTTCCCTTCTATATTGATTTCACAATAAAAATAACAATTGCCCTAATAAAACAATTAATTTAAATAATTCAATGCGTCTTCAGAACAATGCAGGGAAATAATAAATTTACAGTAAATAATTCATCGATTACTTTTAGAAACAATATAATTTTCCCAAGGGCTTAACTCACCCAATTTCCCTATTGAAGTAAATATATATGCAACTTTTTTTTTTTTAAATTACAATTGAAAAAAAATATACATTTATAAAATGTATACATATAATATATTCATTAAATATATATATATAATAACTTTCCATTAACAATAATTATCTCTTCATTTAAAAACTAAATCAATAATATATATTTAACAAATATATATATACAATTTATATATATACATAGTATATATATAAATATATATATATTAATAATAAAATATATTATATTTAATAAAACCCAAAATCCGAAATTCAAAATCAAATTATTAAAAGGCGGACTAAATTCCATCTTTAAAAAATTGCAGACAAGCGCATATAATATGAGGAGGGGGGCTTGCTATTGCCGACCCTCCCCATGGAGGGGTGCAGTGGTAGAGGTTCTATCATCCCCTTCCCTTAGGGGAAGCGATGGTGGAAACTCCACTGCCCACCTCCCTTTAGGGAGAGCGGCAGTGGGAGATCCCCACGCAACCCCCCATAGAAATAATAAAACCACATTAAGACTCAACCACAACAAATGAATTTGCGTACGGCAAATTTTATAATTGATTTTTCAATAAAACAAAAATAAATTTTATTTCAATATATTTTATATACAGATTCCATTTCAATATATATATATATATATATAAACTTATCAAATCTTTAACTTAAATTGAGTAAAATATTTCACAATGAGATTCTACAGAAAGATTTTCAACACAGAGATTCAACCACTGGGGTTTTCTAAAATTTCCAAAAGAGTAAATACCCAAACCAACCACAGAGGGTTCTCAAAGTAGAAAAATTATTTAGACTCTATATTTCATTCTTTTATACAGAGAGAAATTTTACATCTACAGAGAACAAAATTTAACAAACAAAATTATGCAAAATTTTCCAGAAAATCCTCAATTTCGCAGAAGATTTCTAAAATCACATTTCCTCCAAATTTTCTATTGTTTAAAAAAAATTCCCTACAGAAGCTTTCAACAATTTTCTACAAAGAAACTTTCAATAAATTTTCCTACACATAAGCTTTCAATAATTTTTCTACATAGAAGCTTTCAATGAATTTTCTAAATCTTATAATGTTTTCCTCTGGGTTTTTCCATGGCAATTCTACAAATACAGAAGCCTTACAATATTTTTTAAACAACTAAAAGCTTCTACTAAAAATACAAAATCTTCTTACATAGACAATTTTTCAATTTCTTTTTAATCAATTTAAACAAAGCTTCTACATAATTGAATTTTGTACAGACAAACTTTCTAAATCAACTAAATAAATAAAACAATAAAAGAACCTGTTTTCTTGAAGCTTGAAGAAATGAAGGTTGGAGCAGAGCCTCGCCTTCAGAATTCAAATTCCAAAGCCTTTTCCAAAATCATCACTTCCAAAAAGATGCAAAAATACATAACCCACAATCTTTCCTGAGAGCCTCTTTTCAATCTTCAACAAAACAATTTTTGTACCAAAATATCCCCCTCTCCATTCCTATGAAGTAACTTCTTACCTCACTCCATTATGGAAAATATTCTCTTCGAGAATAATTTATCAACAGGAGTGATTAATAAATTCTTCTCACACACATGAAAAATTAAAAATATCTTTTCAACAACCACATACATCTCCTCTAAAACATTTACAAGTCATTTTTACATTTTAATAATTTCAAATCACAATTTAATTTCTAATTAAATTTAATCAATTAATTAATTTGCTTAATACATAAATTTAATCAATTAATTTATTTACTTAATCAAATAAATTTAATCCTAAGGATTAAATTACTTTACTAAATAAATAAATTTTCATTAATAAAATTAAATATAAAGCTTCCAACAATATTATCTAAAATTAATTAAATAAATACCAGCATCATTTAATGCATAATTTAACATTTATTTCCATAATATAAACCTTGAAGAATTAAATAGACATAAAAAAGGCAAAAGAAGACACATTGAACAAGGACTGATGACACAATGTGGCTAGGGTGTAGACTTGACACAAGTAACCTAGCTACTATCTCCCAATCAAATTACCATTGGGTCGACACACTCAAACCTGTGAAGCTAGGTGGAGACGATATCATGTACCTGCAAACCTATATCCGAGGCATCAATAGCACATGTATATAAAATCATCATAAAACACATCGTGAAGAGGAAATCACGGAATCACAGGGTGCTCGCAAGCGAGTGATGCAATCTCGTCCCCTTCACCAATATAGTATCACCAAACTGACGATTCCATCAATAATAAAACTTATGAGCAATAATCATGTTGTAATTAACGAACATTATTCTTAATCAAAGCATGCCAAGTAAAACATCAAGGAAAGTACATATCATCACACACACATAGTCCATGTCGCTCTATAAGAAACGATAAAATAATAAAGCATCATAATCTAATATAAGAGGAAAAAAAAGGTTTGTTACAAGATTGAAGGTGGATTAGGGAACTCAAGGGTTACCATGATAAAGATTAAAGAAAAGAATGAGATCTATTTAAAAGCCACTAT
Source organism: Sequoiadendron giganteum (assembly GCA_007115665.2). NCBI lineage: Eukaryota > Viridiplantae > Streptophyta > Pinopsida > Cupressales > Cupressaceae > Sequoiadendron > Sequoiadendron giganteum. The sequence continues at coordinate 305,437,378 of CM021102.1, forward strand.
CATGAAGATATTAAAGATTTCAAATGAAAAACCATAAAAACTCGAGTAATGAACATAGTGTCAAAGAGGATAGTGTGCTAGGGAAGATTTAGGAGATCTCCACATTATCTAATCACAGTAAAATACATCATTTATTTATTTTTTTAAATTAAAATAAATTATTCTAAACCCTATATTGGACACATTGATACTTCGAAAGCATATGATTTATTTTTTTAAATTAAAATAAGTCATTCTAAACCCTATATAGGATACATTGATACTTCAAAAGCATCTAAAGGAATTTGAGATTATGGAAACATATGTCAATTAAATACCTAGATTACAAATAGTAGCATGAACATTGTAACCCTTTTTTATTAGAGCTGGAATTGATAAACAACAATGAATCCTATGCCTCCTATCATGAACATCTCCTTACCATTCTCTTTCATTCTTTATTGAAACACTTCTCCATTTTGGCGGGCTACACCTGAAAATAAGGTTTCAACAAAGGTTTTATTGTATATTTATTAAAATGAAAACTCCATTCTGGCGGGCTATGCTTGAAAATAAGATTTCGACAAAAAATTTATAGTATGTTTATTAGAGTTTTAGAGTATTTTGGCGGGCTATATTCTAGATTCCTTAAATGATTTATTCAAATGGATTGTGACTGATGTGATTTGCTACATATAGTGTTGTAAATTTTAATGATGCCATGATTACAGTACTACCAACATTTCTTATTATACCCACTGTGATATGGTGGTGCTTTTCCCTTCCCTTCTGCTATTTACTGCAATACCGCATTGCTCAAGGCTTCTTGTTGCAGGGTTTTGGTGTATACCACTCTATCGCATATGTTGCTCACCTTCCCAATAGTATAGTGGTGTATACTATTGATCATTAATTGAAGAGTGTCGATGAGACAATCTTATTTGTCTTACCAATATCTCAATGTCTCATCGACATTAGATCTTATGTTCCTCTGATGTTGGTTGCTGGTGTCAATGAGACAAGTTAATATCTCTTGCCGATATGCCATTGTATCATTGATATTTTCCTTCGGTGGTATTTCTTTATATATCGATGTAACTCTGCCATGTCAGGGAGACTCATGATTATCGTTACGATATGGCAATTTTTTTCCCTTCCCTTCATCTATTTACAACACTATCACCTTGCTCAAGGATTCTTGTTGCAGGGTTGCGGTGTATACTACTCTATCGCATATGTTTCTCACCTTCCCAGAGGTCTGGAGATGTATTATTTTCATCATTACTTGAAGAGTGTTGATGAGACAATCTTATTTGTCTTACCGATATCTCAATGTCTCATCAACATTACTTTGTTATATCCAAGAGTTGTGTTTCACCAAGCACTTATAGATATACCTTGTCAATGTGACGTAAGTGATTCTCTCCTCAATATGCCCATATCTTGTTGACATTTTACTATTTTACATCGTCGATGACACATATAAATAAGTCTCTTTGACATAGGGGTGTCTAAACCGACACTAAACTCGAAGCTAAACTCAAAGATAAAGTCGGGAGCTAAAAGTGGTGCTAAACCCAAAGCTAAACTCGAAGCCAAGGGCATCGGTAATGACGGTGCCACACTCAAAGCCAATATAGGCACTAAAGGTAGCGCTAATTTTGCCATCAATTAGCACCTAAATTAGCGTCGACTTGTCCTAATCAGCGCAAATAAATGCCAAAATAGTGCCATTCAGATAAATAGCAGCGACGTTTTCAAAAAATTGGTAAAAAATACATTAAAATAATGGGTGGAAGCAAAAAACGGAGCAAAAAATAGAGCAAATCACAGGGATTTGTTGTAGTGTATGGTTCTTGGCTTGCAAAAATTTATATATTTCAACATCTAGTAGAAAGAGTGCAATTAGAAGCCTACTTCTAGCCATTGGCAAAGGCTAAAAATAAAATATATTTTGTATTGATTTCATCACATGGTTTAAGAAACTTGGATGAGTTCCAACTGATAAAATAGAATAAAAATAAAATAGATATTGGAAGAAAAACAATTGCAAAATAAATCGTCGCAATACAATGTAAAGAGAAAACTATTCATAACACCATTAAAAAAGGAGGAAACAAGGGAAGATCCACCAAAATCACCTCCAAAGCCTACAACTGAAGCACTACTCTAAATGAGTGCAAGGAGAAGGAAAAAGTCGACCCATCACAATGAAAAGCCAAAGAAAAAAAAAGCTAACACCCATTAGTGGAATTATCCGAGGAAGAGGAGAAAGAAAAAGAGCAAGGATCAGCCAAGCTTAGTAAGAAAAGGAAATTATATAGACTACAAAGGTCCACAAAGAGTCAACTAGGTAAGGATAAGATAGAAGATATGAACTCATATATCATTTCTAGAACACTCTTCATTCTAGGAAAACCCATGGAAATAGCGCAAATATATTTAACAACATCTAAGTTCAATAAAAAAGAATTTTTTCAAGCAATATTGAACTACATTTCCACAAGTCCATACTCAATAATAGAATTAAACAATAATTTCCCACAAACATGGAAAAATGAAATCAAGAAGAAAGAGAGGAAGCATTTTAGATTGATGTCGTGTTTACACAATAATGCTCTAGAAACAATTACACAAGAAAAAAAAATTCCCCCAAGTGTAGCACAAAATTAAAAACTTTACCAAATATGGAGCTATAATCAACAAAGGGAAGATGCACTCTTATCTCAAACAAAAGAGGAAAAAGAGCACTTAAAGGAAGACACCATACAAGCCACTAGAAAAGCTTATGAAACTCTAATGGTAGAAAAAAATCAATAGATTTTTCCTACACTAGAACCAGGTACAAAAGAAGAAAAGACACTAGGGGATTAGATGGAAATAAAATCTAGCATGGAAAACATATTAACAAAATAACTACTTCAAGGCACACAAGGTGCAACAAAGCAAAGAGATGAAAGGATACAAGATGTTGAAGTAAAGATGGGAACTGAAATAGAAATTTAAAAGGAACTAGGACAAGCACACCAAGAATCCTTACCACAAAAGGATATTTTATATACTATGAAAGGTGAACAACCTGAAAATGGGGAGTAACAACCATAAAAAGAAAAGGGAGACACTGCCATTGTTGAATCAAAAATAGTGAACAAACATCTAAAGGCCAACAATTGATTACTCCACTTCCAACCCCAATACTGGACCTCATGGATAGAACTAAGGAATTCATATGGCTTGTAACAAAAGAAGATTCAATAGATTTTTCCTACACTAGAACCAGGTACAAAAGAAGAAAAGACACTAGGGGATTAGATGGAAATAAAATCTAGCATGGAAAACATATTAACAAAATAACTACTTCAAGGCACACAAGGTGCAACAAAGCAAAGAGATGAAAGGATACAAGATGTTGAAGTAAAGATGGGAACTGAAATAGAAATTTAAAAGGAACTAGGACAAGCACACCAAGAATCCTTACCACAAAAGGATATTTTATATACTATGAAAGGTGAACAACCTGAAAATGGGGAGTAAAAACCATAAAAAGAAAAGGGAGACACTGCCATTGTTGAATCAAAAATAGTGAACAAACATCTAAAGGCCAACAATTGATTACTCCACTTCCAACCCCAATACTGGACCTCATGGATAGAACTAAGGAATTCATATGGCTTGTAACAAAAGAAGATTCAATCAATGGTTACACTATCTCCCAACATTATGATTGCCACACTATTGGGGTTGTAGGTGGATTTTGTGCAAATATAACCTATGGAAATATTTGAGTTAGGAGATGTTTTAGAGAAAAGTGTGTAAGAGGATGTATTAACTAAGTACATTTCCAATAAAGAATCAATGGAAAAGACCTTGGATTCTATCCAACAAACCATTACACACATAGTTGCAAAGTCTTCTCTACCTTTAGAACAAAAATTAGAGGGAATTGAAAATACACTATTAACAAAAGTAGGGAGACAATGTTTATGCGCATGAAACACTCACACAAATGAAGGAAAAGTGTACCACATAATATATAGCACTAAACAAGGAGATCAACAATAGAGAAAAGAAATGCAACTATATCAATACACTATCAATTTTGTTTGGGTTGGCCCACTTCTACAAGGAATTTGAAAATTCAAATGAATAATCTTGAGAATTAGATTTTACAAACCTCCAAGACATACATGATGTAGTAAAGGATGTGAATAGGGCACAACATGCATATATTTCAAAAGACTACATACACAATTCTAGCAGCATCAACATCAACATCTTAGGATCATCAATCAAATGAAATAATTTAGGGAGATAGTAAGCTTTCACAAAGCACAAATGTCAAGAATTCTAACTAACACAAAGCACATGGTGGACACTATCTTACTAACTCTCTCTCTAGAAGAGGCAACAAATATCATAGTTGGGCTCAAAGTTTCAAGTGTATCATTTGCATTGGCCAATTTCAATTGGACACACATATAATCAATTGCTAGTGATTTATATAAGAGCATATTGCCTTAAGTGAAATTTTGGTGCAATGTCACTTTGGGAAATTTTTAAAGCAATGAAGGATCATAAAAATTGAAGCTAGTAGGCTGTTTTGAGTTTCAACAACTAAATTTTCAAGTTTTATTTGTGAAGTTGGCAAATAAATCCTACATTTCTTAAGAACAAGACATGATTTAAGTTAGGGGATGATAGTAGTAGGGATAGAGCTAATTCACAATAGTTCAATTGAAAACCTAGAAAGTTGGCTAAGTTATTCCCATTAGGTTAAAAAATGAAAAGGGTGGGTCTAATGGAAGCCAACGGTGAAAACCAACAACAACATCAAAGGCTAGTATTATAAAGATCGTATCCCAAAAGTAGGAGCAAGAAAAAGTCATTGTGGGATCAAAGAGCAACAATTGAAATACCATCAAAATCTATGTGATGAATCTAGAAAGAAAAAGCTAAGAAGGAAAAAAGTTAGGGAAACGTCCCTATACCTATTAAATTTATAACAACAACATACATGTACCACACTTAGGTAGGAGAGATGATATTAAATAAGAGAATAAAAGAAATATAGGAATAGAAATGATAAGAAAGAGAAATACAAAAGAGATATATAGAGATGAATGTATAGGGAGACCATGATATGTTATGAGAGATGTATGAAGCAAAAATGATAATGTATTACATGAATTTAATGGATACTTAATATGTATATGATGAACAATACCGAATTTGTTCTAATTTGCTTCCTTATGCATCACACTAAGGTAAAACATAACTCTTACATCAAAATAACCCAGATTACCTTGTTGACAATTTTCACAGGAGTTAAGTACCGAGTATGTGTCTTGATCTTCTCTTTTGGTATTTGTCCTTGATGACAATATTGTGTTTCAGATTGGCATCTTTGTGATTGATTATCTATTGCACAGTTTACATTCTGTTGGATGGCACTCTTGTTTATATTCTATCTTAGAATACTTGGTTCTGACTTCGGCATTATGATATTGGTTTTGGAGGTACTGATCTCTTGGCTCCATGTGCAGATTATAAGGAATCTTGTTTATAGGATAATGATTCTATTTTTAGGTGGTATAATTATGGTTTGACATTTTGAGCTATACTGTGCTACAGTGATCTACAGGTTTACAGGGTATTGGAATGTTCAGATTTTTGTGGTTACGTGGCATTGATAATTTTTTGAACAACATCAAAGTTGTGTTTTTCTTCTCAGCCTCATTCTGGTAATGCTTATAGTTAACTTGGCTTTTGGATTCATCATTGGAGTTGGCCTTTATTTTTAGTAAAACCCTATCAAGTTTCCTTAAACAATTGATATTTGCATGGGTATATGATACGTTGATATCAATTGGCATCTTCTTTTGGAAAAGGTATGAACATGGAAATATCATGGAAATATTTGTAATGTTGATTTGATGCATTATTTGTGACTTACATTTATTTGCAAATGAATTTAAAGGGAGTCATATTTTTCAGTTATTAATATGGTTATCATAAAAAAATCAGTAAGTTGAACCTCATGTTAGCTTGGAATCGGGTCTTATGATTGATATTTCACTAGGCCTTGAGGTCGACAACAGGTATGAGGAAATATGTGTCAAGTCACTTGGAAAGTAATTGACTTTGACCCTTAATTATATTTTCTTCATGGTTAAGAAAATCGGCATGTTGGAAATCACATGGTAATGTTTTGATTACGTCAAATTTCTTGAAGCCACAAACTTGAAATTGTATTATGACTTGAAAATTCATCGATTGCTTTGCAAAGGAAAGGTTAGGGAAATCTAATTGTGTTTCACAAGCTTGAGGGTTTGGAACCCTAGCTTGTCCACCACCATGGATATTATCTCTCATTCATTACTCAGTCTTTTTTGACTTACTGCAACTGTTTGAAAACGAATGGAGCTCTCTGCAAGGTCCATGCCATGGTTAGTGTCTTTGTCAGCCTTTTTTCTTTGGGTGAAGGCTCAAAATATGAAGAAGCTTTGTTTTTTTTTCTTTTAGCTGGGTTGGTAAATTTATCCATGACAGTTCTTTCACGCTCCCTTCAAGTATTCACCTTATCTTCTAAAATTTGAGGAACCGTTACTTCTCATGGCACAAAAAAAGAAGATAGTTGTTTGCTCTTTTCTGAAAAATGTTGAAATGGGTTTATTTTTTCATGGTCATAAATACTGTATTTCAGTTACTCTTAATCTAAAATAGATACCCAGATAAATTATCATATCATTTTTTGCTCCTGCTTTAATGGATTGTATTTTCGTTGGTGGGTAATCATGCTTTCTACAAAATATATCATTCTTTCTCTTGGCTTCAGTGGTAGTTGTTCTTGGGAGCATAAAAATGGGGTTTCGGTTACATTTTGTTGCAACAATATTCAAGGATATTTTAGATGGTGTATGAAATATATTGTTTAATTATTTTTTTAGACAGTATTGCCTATGCAGGCTCCTTGAGTGGACAAGGCTCAAATTCTTCCTTCTCAAAATACATTTTTCTTTGACCATTCTATCAGAAACAAACCTCCATGATGAGTACTTCTTAGATTCACTGCAATACCTGGCAAATAGATTCAACAGAAGTTGGGTAAATTAAAAAAATTTCTCTGTTGTTTAATTGGTGAAATGTAATTAAGACATATTTGTAAGAAGAAAAATAGAGAGAGACATAAGTTTTTTCAGCACTATGAGAAATGACTATGAAAACTAGTGAGAAAATCACAACTATTGTATTGTCTACATAGGAAGATATTTTTTGTTTTAGATATTGAAAATCTGAAATATAAGTTAATAAAAACATGTCTTAAGATGAGATAATAGCTAGAATTGTAGAAGTTCATTCTTGAACTTTGAGGATTGTAGATATTGTATGTTAAGAGGCACTTGCGAGAAAATAAAGAAACAAACAGATCCTTTGTAACATTGTATCTTTTATAAATTGAAAAGGGGTTGGTGCTCCTTGAAATTGGTGTTTCAAAATGAGGGGTTGGTGCTCCTTGAGTTGGTGCTCAGAAATCAGCCTATAAGGCATTGTCAAAAGTGGTTTTTAAAATATAAGCCTAGAAAGGCAGCAATTCAAGAGTGGTTTTTCTACCCCAGGAGGGATTTCCACTTGACATATCTTGTGTCTCTTTGCTTATCTGTGTTTCACTGATTCATTGTTTCAATGCTTTGTTATTCTAAGTTTCATTGTCATACTGCTCATTAAAGTTATATGTGATTGCATTCAATATATGGACGAGTTAATCATTGAAAAATCAGAGGATAAATCTACTTTGTTTCAGTTTATGTAAAATTTGTTAAATTAGTTTATGACACTGATTCATCCCCCCCTCTCAGTGTCTTTTTCACTCCAACAATTGGTATTAGAGCGTAGGGTCCTCTGATAGGTCTATCCAACCTAGGATTGATTCTGGCCTTGGAGTCTGTTCAAAATGTCTCAAGCTCATGAAGGCACATCTATAACTAGAGCTCCATTATTTGATGGAACTGGTTATGTATTCTGGAAAATCAGAATGGAGACTTATCTATCTTCTATTGATCTTGATGTGTGGAGCATAGGGTTAACTAGGTATAATGTACCAACTACATTTCAAACAACTTCTAATGAGAAGAAAAATATGAAACTAATGCCAGAGAAAAACATGCTCTCTTGTGTGCATTGACTAAAGATGTATTTATCAAATTCATGCACTGCAGCTCTACTAGGGATATCTGGATTAAACTTGAAACCATCTATCAAAGAAATGAAAAAGTTAAACGGTCAAAATTCCTCACTCTAAAAAATCAGTTTGAAGAGATAAAAATGAGGTATGATGAAAAATTAGTTGATTACTTCTTGAGAGTTGATGAAATTGTCAATGCTATGAAAGTTCTGGGAGAAGAAGTAAAAGAATTTGATGTTGTAATTAAGGTCATTAGAACATTGTTGACTAAATTTGAAGCTAAGGTCGCTACTCTAGAAGAAAAGAAACACTTTGACTAGCTTACCCTATATAGCCTACAAGGCACTTTGACAACCTATGAAATGAGAATCAGTAAATACAATTCCTCTACAAAAGAAACTGCCTTTAATACTGAAAGGAAAGAAAACGATGAGGCTATTGAATCAAAAAAATTTGATTCTAAAGAATCCCACTTTGTTAGAAAGATGAAAAAGGGGTCTGGAAAATATAAGGGAAAACTTCCCTTCAAATGTTTTAACTATGGAAAAATAGGCCACTTTGCTACAAAGTGCCCCTATGGTGATCTGAATAGTGACAATGAGAAATCTGAAAAACTGCCTAAGAAAAAGGCCTATAGACCTAAACAAAAATTCAACTTCAAAAAGAAGAAGAGTCTGTTAAGAAAAAAATGAAATAGACACTGAATCTGAAGATTCTTTAGATGAAGAAGATGAAAACCTCTTCATATCTGAAATCATTCAGCAAGACGATACTAACAACAATGATGCTGAAGATGGTGAAGTTGATCTAAAAGGCGAACTGAAATGTGCATTAAAAGAGCTAAGAAAACTATAAAAAAAATGCTTGCTCAAGAACAAAATTTTCCTCAAGATCTTGCACAAGAGAAACTCACAAATCAAGAAATAGTCTCCTTGAAGACTAAACTTGAAGAATCCAAGAGAGTTGAGGATTTTCTTCATATTCGCTTAAATCATAAAGATCAAGAAATTCAAAAACTTGAAAATGAAATTGTTGATCTTAGGAGGACCATTGAGAAGTATGAGAGTACTCTAAAACTGAATGACATGCTCAGTAAGCAAATATTGAACAAGGACAAAATAGGTATTGGGTTTGTGAAGGGTGAATGTTCAAATGATAGTGCAAAGAATAATGATGTTGCTGCAAACAAATTTTCTAAATCTAATCATCCTGATTCTGATAAGAATCATGCTCATCCTTTTAGGAATAACAAAACATCATTTAATTTCAACCCTTTCTTTAATGGGTACTATTTTTTCTGCAATAGATTTGGCCACAAGGTGAGCTCTTACAGGTTTATGAATCCTAGAACACCTAAATTTGGTCATAAGCAACACCCTAGTTTTGCTAGATAGATAAGACGCTTTAAATACAATATTGTGGGTCATTCTGCTAAGTAGTGCAAAGCTGATATGCAATTTAAACAACAAAAAACCAAAAAGGTTTGGAAACGTAAAAATTTCAAAAACATAGAGCAAAATATGTTAGTTCAAACAAATTTTCATTCAAGTAAAAAGGAGTTATGGGTCCTAGAGAGTGGTTGCTCAAACCACATGACTGGTGAAAAAGAAAAATTCAGAAATCTTGAAGATTATGTAGGTGGATATGTGAAGTTTGGAGATAATTCTGGTATACAAATCAAAGGTAGAGGTTCACTTCTTCTGAATGAAGACACTCCTATCTACAATGTGTATTATGTCAGAGGTCTAAAGTACAATCTTCTAAGTGTCAGTCAAATCTCTAATAGTGGCTAGCATTTTTTGTTCACTTCATAGGGATGCGAGATTAAAAATAAGCTTGGAAAGGCTATTGTTGTTGGAAGAAGGACTAAGGGAAACGTTTACAATCTTCTTGACAATCTGGTAATGAAAATAATCAAGGTATGTTCTTAATGAGTCAATTTGAAGAAATTTGGTTGTGGCACAAGAGACTAGGTCACATTAACTTTGACAATATGGTTAGGATCAGCAAAAAACTAGAACGTAAGAGGTATACTTGTCTTAAGAATACCTGAAAATATAGTTTGTAAAGAATGTCTCAAAGGAAAACAAACAAAGGTAAGCTTTAAATCTAAAGAACATTCTTCTACTAGGCCTCTGCAACTTGTTCATACAGATTTATGTGGTCCTACAAGGACTAGATCTATCAATGATGAGAAATATTTCATATTATTTGTTGATTATTACTCTCATATGGTATGGGTTACTTTTCTCAAGCATATATTTGAAGCTTTTGAACATTTTAAAGTCTTTACAAAAATGGTTGAAAGGGAGTCAGATTTAAAATTGAAATGTCTGAGATTTGACAAAGGTGGTGAATTCACCTTACAAGAATGCATTGCTTATTGTGAAAGACATGCCATAAAAATACAATATGTTGCTACCAGAACAACTCAACAGAATGGGGTTGTTGAGAGAAAGAACCGAACTGTAAAAGAGATGGCAAGGACTATGTTGGATGAAGCAAAACTGCCAAACATGTACTGGAAAGAAGCTCTTAATGTGGCTATTTACATCTTGAACAAAGTACAAACCAAAGTGAAATCAAGTTTCACTCTAGATGAACTATGGTATGGTAAATTTTCCTCAATTAAATAGTTCAAAATATTTGGTTGTAATTGTTTTATCAAGAGAGCTAATGATAATTTAGGCAGCTTTGAATCTTAGTCTAATGAAGGTATCTTTTTAGGATACTATACTCATAGAAAATCCTATAAATTCTTTCATAATAGGCTGAATAGGATTATTGAATCTGTCAATGTCAAATTTGATGAAAATATCATTTTAGATGTTGAACCTATGTAGGATGACGAGGAAGAAGAATTTGAACTTGAAATAAATTCAGAAGGGTTTGAAATAGCAAAGCCTAAAGTAGAATCAACAAGTCTTAAACTAGTTGAAGAAAATTCTAAAAATGTTGAAACAAGTCTTGAAAAATGTGTAACAAAAACCCCTTCAAAATCTCTTGCCAGAAACCATCCTAAAACTATGATTATCAAAGATAAATCTACAGGATTTCAAAAAAGAAGAAGAACTGTTAACTCTAATGAAAAATCTCACATAGATGAGCTTACTGCTTTCTGTTTAATTACACAGTTTGAGCCCAAAAAAATTGATGAAGCTCTAATTGATGAATGCTGGCTTAATGCAATGCAAGAATAAATTGATCAAATTGAGAAAAATTATACTTGGGAGTTAGTCCCAAGACTAGATGACAAAAATGGCATAGGGGGAAAATGGATATTCAAAAACAAACATGATGAAAATGGCCATGTTGTTCGCAACAAGGCTAGGTATGTCTACAAAGGATATACTCAACAAGAATGTACTGACTTTGGTGAAACCTTTGCACCTGTAGCTAGACTTGAATCTATTAGAATATTCTTGGCATATTTGGTTTTCAAGAACTTTACTCTATATCAAATGGATGTCAAAACTGCCTTTCTGAATGGTTATTTGGATGAAGAAGTTTATATACAACAGCCTGAAGGGTTTATTTGCAAAAACAAGCCTAATCATGTTTACAGGCTGAAAAAGGCTCTATATGGCCTAAAACAATCTCCTAGAGCTTGGTACTCTAGACTAGATAATTATTTGATTTCAAAAGGTTTTATTAGAGGAGCTATAGACAACAATCTTTATGTTAAGATTGAAGGATCTAATATTCTGGTTGTTGAAATCTATGTTGATGATACTATCTTTGGCTGTAATAATATTGCTTTGAGTAAGAAATTCTCATAGATTATGGAATTTGAGTTCCAAATGTCAATGTTGGGAGAACTAACCTTCTTCTTAGATCTTCAAATCTCTCAACTTGAAATTGGTATTTTTCTCTCTCAAACAAAATATGCAAGAGAGATGCTAATTTTTTTTCAAATGGATGAATGTCATCCAGTTAGCACTCCAATGGTTACCGACTGCAAACTCAACAAGGTTGATGATTCTCCTACTGTAAATCCAGCTGACTATAGGTCAATGATATGCAGCTTGTTATATCTAACAACCTCTAGATATGGCATAATGCAAGCACTTTGCATGGTTGCAAGATTTCAGTCATCTCCTAAGGAATCTCATATTAATGTTGTTAGAAGGATTCTTAAATATGTTCAGGGCACTCTTGATTATGGATTTTGGTATCCCACAAGCAATGATTTTTAATTAGTTTCATATACTGATGCTGACTGGGCTTGTTTTTTGGATGATAGGAAAAACACTAGTGGTGTTGCTTTCTTTCTTCATGATTGATTAGTGGCATGGCACAACAAAAAACAAGAATTTGTTTCACTCTCCACTGCTGAAGCAGAATATATTGCTGCCACATCTTGATGTACTCAAGTAATCTGGATGTCACAAACACTATCTGACATGGGTATTGAAGTTCCTAAGCCTGTTTCTATTATGTGTGATAATACTAGTGTGATTAATATCTCCAAAAATCCTATTATGCACTCTCGCACTAAACACATTTCTATTAAATTTCACTTTCTTCATGAAAAGGTGTTGGCTAATGAGGTTTCTATGCAATATGTTCCTACACAAGCATAGGTAGCTGACATCTTCACTAAGCCTTTGGATAAAGTGGTATTTGAAAGACTTCGGTCTAGATTGGGAGTTGTCTATGAATCTTTGCTATCTTAATACTCTATCTTGGTGATAGGGGGAGCTGGTTAGCTCTCTTAGCAGCTCATTGTTGCTTCATTTGTTTTTTTCTATTTTCTCCTCCATTGCTATATCTGCAGCTTCTTGGAATTTCTCTGTTGTCTACCCTTTATCCTTGTGATAAAAAGGGGGAGAATTATTAGATCTTGGTTCTGGTTTAGTATTTCCATTTGGTGGCTCAATTTTTGCCATCAAGGACAAAGGGGGAGTTTGTTGAGCTTCTCTTTTGGTATTCCTCCTTGATGACAATATTGTGTTTTAGATTGGAATCTTTGTGATTGATTATCTATTGCATAATTTATATTATGTTGGATGGAACTCTTGTTTATAGTTTGTTGGCATACTTTGTTTTGACTTCGGCATTATGATATTGGTTTTGGTGGTGCTGATCTCTTGGCTCCATGTGCAGATTACAAGGAATCTTGTTTACAGTATAATGATTCTATGTTTAGGTGGTATAATTCTGGTTTGACATTTTGAGTTATACTGTGCTACATTGATCTACTGGTTTACATGGTATTGGCATGTTCAGATTTTTGTGGTTACGTGGCATTGATAATATTTCAAACAACATCAGAGTTGTGTTTTTCTTCTCAGCCTCATTCTGGTAATGCTTATAGTTAACTTGGCTTGTGGATTCATCGTTGGAGTTGGCATTTATTTTTTAGAAAACCCTATCAGGTTTCCTTAAACAATTGATATTTGCATGGGTATATGATATGTTGATATCAATTGGCATCTTGTTTTGGGAAAGGTATGAACATGGAAATATCATGGAAATCTTTGTAATGCTGATTTGATGCATTATTTTTGACTTACATTTATTTGCAAATGAATTTAAAGGGAGTCATATGTTTCAGGTATTAATATGGTTATCATAAAAATTCATTAAGGTGAACCTCATGTTAGTTTGGAATCGAGACTTATGATTGATATTTCACTAGGCCTTAAGGCCGACAATAGGTATGAGGAAATATGTGTCAACTCACTCGAAAAGTGACTGACTTCGACCCTTAATTATATTATCTTGATGGTCAAGGAAATCGGCATGTTGGAAATCACATAATAATGTATTTATTTTTGGTGTTGGTTTTTTGCATGGATGAATTTGATAAAGTCAAATTTCTTGAGGCCGTAGACTTGAAATTGTATTATGACTTGAAAAGTCATCGATTTCTTTGCAAAGGAAAGGTTAGGGCAATCTAATTGTGTTTCACAAGCTTGAGGGTTTGGAACCCTAGCTTCACCACCACCATGGAGATTAGCTCTCAGCCATTCTTCAGTCTTTCTTGACTTACTGCAACTCTTTGAAAGTGAATGGAGCTCTCTCCAAGATCCATGCCATGGTTGGTGTCTTTTTCAGCCTTTTTTCTTTGGGTGAAGGCTCAAAATAGGAAGAATCTTTGTTGTTTTGTCTTTTAGTCGGGTTCCTAAATTTCTCCATGACAGTTCTTTCACACTCACTTCAAGTATTCACCTTATCTTCTGAAATTTGAGGAACCATTATTTCTCATGGCACAAAAATAGAAGAAAGTTGTTTTCTCTTTTCTAAAAAATGCTCAAATGGGTTTATTTTTTCGTGGTTAGAAATACTGCATTTCAGTTACTCTTAAACTGAAATAGATACCCAGATAAATCATCATATCATTTTTTGCTCCTGCTTTAAGGGATTTTGTTTTCATTGGTGGGTAATCATGCTTTCTACAAAATATATCATTCTTTCTCTTGGCTTCAGTGGTAGTTGTTCTTGGGAGCATAAATATGGGGTTTCAGTTACATTTTGTTGTAGCAGTATTCAAGGATATTTTAGATTGTGCATGGAATATATTGTTTAATTATGTTTTCAGATAGTATTGCTTGTGCAAGCTCCTTGAGTGGATAGGGCTCAAAGTCTTTCTTCTCAAAATACATTTTTCTTTGACCATTCTATCATAAACAAACCTCCATGATGAGTAGTTCTCAGAATCACTGCAATACCTGGCAAATAGATTCGACAGAAGTTTGGTACATTAAAAAATTAACTTTGTTTTTTAATATGCTAGAAAAAAGATAATTTTTCATGTTGTAATTGGTGAAATGTAATTAAGACATATTTGTAAGAAGAAAAATAGAGAGATACATAGCTGTTTTCAACACTATGAGAAATGACTGTGAAAACTAGTGAGAAAATCACAGCTATTGTATTATCTACACATGAAGATATGTTTTGTTTAAGAGATTGAAAATCTGAAATATAAGTTAATAACAAGCTATCTTAAGATGAGATAATAGCTAGAGTTCTGGAAGTTCATTCTTGAACTTTGAGGAGTGTAGATATTGTCTGTTAAGAGGCACTTGTGAGAAAATAGAGAAACAGAGAGATCCTCTGTATCATTCTATTTTATGTAAACTAAAAAGGGGTTGGTGCTCCTTGAAATCGGTGTTTCAAAATGAGGGGTTGGTGCTCCTTGAGTTGGTGCTCATAAATCAGCCTATAAGGCATTGTCAAAAGTGGTTTTTAAAATATAAGCCTAGAAAGGAAACAATTTAGGAGTGGTTTTTCTACCCTAGGAGGGTTTTCCACTCAGCATATCTTGTGCCTCTTTACTTATATGTGTTTCACTGATTCATTGTGTGAATGCTTTGTTATGCTAAGTTTCAATGTCATACTTCTCTGATAGGGAGGGGTTGGAGGAATCACTCCATGATTCCTGCTCTTGGTCTTACTTGGAAGACCCCTATGGTGTCTCACTTCACCACCTTAACCTATAGGACCTAACTCTTGACTAGAATCCCTGGTTCTCCTTGTCAACCCAACTACCAATACACATTCTTCCAACCAAGACAACCTTGGTGCTTCTTTTGCAATTCTTCCTTAGCCCTTAATCCACCCTAAAGGCTAACCTACTCCCAATACTAGATTTCTTCTTTGCAGGGGTGTGGATATGTTTCAAATAGGTTCACACCATCACTTGATGGTTCTTGAGGGTCCATCTACCTTACATTTTCCCATCGCTTCCACCAAACCCTCATCTAGGGTTTTAGTCCACTAGTCCTAGGCATTCCAATTAGGCCTTATTCTTTGAGAGAACACACTAATACTCCAAAGTCTTCCAAAGAACATTGAATTTTTCTTTGGGGTTCCTGGTCCTCATGCCTACCACTTGAAGATTGTAGTGGTCTTAACCTTTAATTGCCTGTACATAAACTATACCTTCATTTTGGCAAATTAGGCCTCTTGTTTAGGTTTTCCTGACCACACAGTAAACTGTCAATTTGTTCTCCCACCAAATGGACTGGTGCAACCTCCTCCTTCTTTCCAAGTCTTTGCAAGGCATCTACCTACCCTCTCCACACTGTGACTTGACAGGGAATGGTCACCCCTGCAAATCAAGTGCCATGCACTCCATGTCTTTCCTAGACGGACACTATCAGGCTCGCTTAGGAGAAGAGTTTCAAAGTGTTTCCTGAGCTATTAATGACTCCTAATCCTACCTTATTTACAATCATGGAGTCTAGAAACAATTCCCAAAAGAACGTATGTTAGGTACAGGGGGAATGTGATCTAAAGCTCCATTTTCAACTCACAAACTGTTAGATCAGCAACTAAGAAAGAAACAACTACCTACAAACAAAACCTCAAACCAAATTAAGAATAAAACTACTACCACACAATGATTATTTAACACTCACATGAAACTCTACATCACTTACAGAACTAGATTCAATCCATTTAAGCTCTAAATTGAACCAAAATCAGAAATTCACATTTTAAACCCACTATTTTTTCCTTTGAATTCAAAATTTCAAAACAATGTAAAAGCTTCTAAACTCATTTTCATGCTGAGGTCACCCTTATATAGGGTCACAAAAGTAGTTAAGCTCGACCTTAACCCTTCTTTGGCTGCTTGTGGCTTCCTTTAAGCCTTATTTGTAAAATTTAGAAAATCTAACACCTAGAAGGTCTACAAATGTCTTAAACCATACTTGTAGCCAAACCTCAACCTAACAAATGGTCAACATGACATTTACCAACACAATACCTGATCTCAAATTCCTCTAAGGCACAAACTAAAAGAAGTAGGAAGAGATTGCTACATTTGGTGTAAATGCTACATTTGGCCTAAACAAATTGCCAAATCATGACCTTTTAGTCAACTTTCCTAGGTGAACTATGGGGTGCTCCTGCACCATTCTCATTACAGTTAAATATGATTGCATTCAATAAATGGATGAGTTAATCATTGATAAGTGAGAGGATAAATCTTCTTTGTTTTAGTTTATGTAAAATTTGTTAAATTAGTTTATGACACTGATTTACCCCCCCTATCAGTGTCTTTTTCACTCCAATAATGTGCAGGATCATCATGGAAAAAATAGACCCTTAAGTGGCGATAAAAATTCAAAAAATTAAAGTTAGGCTACTTGATGTAAACATTTGAATAAGTTATCTATATTATTTCAAAAATATCTAAGAATGGAATCTATAGAAAATTGAATATAGTTTCTAAACTACTAGGTTTATTTATAAAAAAAAAAAAATGTTTGGTGAAAATTTGAAATTTCAATGCAGTAGTACTTAAATTTCAGGGAAAAATAAGAAGTGGGTGTTTGTCTGACCACCCTAACCACAAAAAAATGATAAGAATAAATTATAATATTTTATATATAAGTAGAGGACTCATGTCTTGATGTGATGCATATTTTTTTGTAATTTTTTTCCAAGTAAATAATTAATTATGAATTTTTTATTACAAATTTTATAAAATATAAAAACTCGTATGTCTGACACCTTAACTTGGTAAAAAATTCATGAAATTCTTTTTTTTTTAATCCTATAGTATGTGAAGCATAGAATGTGACGTATGTTTTGTATTCAAAAAAATGATACTGTTTGAAAGCTATAGATATTTTTCAATCAGCCTATCAATTAGAACTTTAGTCATAAATCAAAAAGAAAATGAATAATAATTATTTATTAAATTCAAAGTAAAACATAATTTATATTGGTGGAAAGCTAATAATCTCTTTTAAAAACCTTTTCGTTTCAACAAATTTGGGTAAAAAAAAAATTGTCAGCCACATGGGCCATCATATCACTTACATATTGCCACGTTTTGGCCCCTCATGATCCTGCACATACCCTAGTATAAATTTCTATTAGGGAGCCCATCCAGAAAGCACACAGTTGTGTCACACTTTCAACCAACTTATCAACACAACTTAATATAAGTATTTCTAACTAAAAAACAATTTTGGTCAAACATATGATCTAGTAAGATTCATTCTAGGTAAGTTATCTACTTCCATAAATTTCTCATCTAAAATGGTTGGCTAAAAATATATGGAGCACCACTTTGAGTCGAATTTACCAAAAAATAAAATTATTTAAAAAACTTGAAGTTTCAATAACTCCTACTAATGTAAATAATATATTTTTTTAAATATAAAAAATACCCTTTTGTAGATATATAAGTGAAGTTTTTAAAAATATTTTTATTTTAGTAGTTAATTATTATTTATATTTTATTTTTTATTTTTACTAAAATTAGGTTATCAACACCAAATATTAGGTTGATTACCATGCCAAGGAAATATACTAAAACTTATTTAAAAAAACTGAAAAAAATATGATGCACTAGATAAAAGAATCTATTTCAAGATGATATTTTTTTTTTCCATTTTAGATAAATATTTAATATAAAAGTTGACGTCTGATGGAAACAACTATTTTTTGATTCACTCACATTTAAATATTTACTTAAAAATATATATTTATCAAAATTGGAAACAAATATATCCATGCACTAAAGTTTCAAGTTATAAATACACACAAAAAATTTGAAAGAAAAAAAAAATTACTATAAAAAGTTTGACGTCCCATGCAAGTTCATTTTTCAGCATTTTATCAACAACTAAATTATAGTATTAATTTATTAAAAACTAGTTTAAAATAATTTTTAAGTTTTTAGAAAAAATACAAACATAAAATATACTAAAAATTACATATTTTACTAGTTTACATCATTTCAAAATTCAAAACATATATGCCACTTTTTAGTGATTCAAGTTTAAAAGTTGGATCAGTGGTGGTTGTTTCCTTTATAAAGTGTAGCACAACTTTGTGCTTTTACCCACGGTCACTATAACAAAACCCTGCAATGGTGCTTCAATGAGGAGTAACCTAGTGGAAAAATTGATGAAACTCTTTGGTTATGGCACCATATGATGACATCTCTATTTGAAGAAGATGAACTCTCAAAATACTCAATGGACAGTCAAGCCCACAATGTTATGCCTATTGAGTTAGTAAGCTAAGTGGGATTGATTGTGGTGAATTCCATGGTTAAATGAAATTCACCACAATCAAGCCCACTTAGCTTACTACCTCAATAGGCATAACATTGTGGGCTTGATTGTCCATTTAAGATTTTGAGAGTTCATCTTCTTCAAATAGAGATGTCATCATATGGTGCCATAACCAAAGAGTTTCATCACATTTTCCAGCAGGTTACTCCTCATTGAAGCACCATTGTAGGGTTTCGTGATAGCATGTAGAAGGTTTTAGCAACAACATATTATCATATGGCCCCTATTATCAAGATTTTTGGAGGTTTTTCAAACATTTAAATAGCTTCCATAGCAACATGCAGTAGTTTTCTACATTCTCCATTTAGGTGCCTAGGTTTGGTGAGCAATTTTTCATCACAAGGACTGACCTTTAAGTGCCTAGGGTTTCACATTTGATATGCTCTAGGTTCTTTGTAATGCCAAATGTTGCAAATTTGTAGAGGCAACTAGGGATTTCAGTTTCATTTTCAGCAAAAAGAAGGATTTTTATTAGACTCAAGTCCATGAGATTGTCTAAAAGGTGTGGAGCTTGCTTCATATGCTTTGACTGATTTTCATTGATGTCAAATCACCTTCCATTTTGGCTTGTGATTATTCAAAAGTCAAAGATACAGTTCTAGGGCACATGAATGTGTAAAATTTGGATTTAGAGAAAAAGATCAAAGGTGAAAACAAATTTGTAAAGAGGCGTAGAGATAGAAGGCTCATTGAGGCTATATCCTTCCCTATTTTGGATTGAAGTCAAGTATTGGTTATTGCCTATGCAAAAACTATAATCTTGTGAAGAAGGAAATCTACACAATAAGTAACACTATCATTGGCAAAGCCAATGCGGATTGTATAAGAGTTTTTGACTTATTGTTACATGACAAGGCATGGGAAATAAACTTGAATGAATGTGAATATGCATGAGACAATAGTCTCCTTGAGTGTCAAAAATTACAAAAACAAGTAGGAAATCATTGCTTGAAAGAAAGAAAAAGGCCATATAGGTTACCAAAGATGATGAGGAATGAATTGAACTTTCCTTGATGATCACTTTGCTCCACCCCATGACAATACAAGAAGCGAGAAAATTTAAACCTTGTATCTTGTATATCATGAATTTCAAATGCAAAAGTAAAGTTTACTTTGGTTGGGGAATTTCAATCAATGAGTGTATTGTTATGCAGTTTTGTGAGTATGAAAATACTCAAAAACTTCATAAGATACCATATCTCATCTATGATATGGTGAAGAATAGATCCTTTGTTGGTTTGACTAAGGTATATGTATGTAATAAATATTAAATTTATACACATCAACCCTAGTTGGAGTATAGTAAGTCCTCAATGCCTATCATAGGGTAAATGAATGTATCACATGAGGTCATTGGATGATCATTTTCACATCAAAGTTTCAAAGAAAGATTGAGAAATGATTTCAAAGTGGGTAGATTGATACATTCAATTCCTTGTTTTTAAATATATCAGAGTTTGTGGCTTTCCCTCTTTCCCCTACATTCTTCCAAGGTATTCTAGTTATCTGGTAATCTAATAGAGTATTACCAACATATTTCAATGGTGCATTTCCTTTTGAGATGAAGGCACAAGATAGAGGTTTGTTTCCTAACACAAATTGATATATACTAAATACAAATTTCCCAATTCCATTGACTCCAACTATTTGAGTGGGAAAATTGCAAAGTTCAACTTCAATATTTTCTATGAAAAAAGTGGGTTTATGATAGAAAAGTCTCATGGTTGAGAAGTTGGGAAGAAGTTTTCAACATGTCCCTAAATCGAAATTGGACTAATTGTGTCACATTCAAGGTCAAGAGACAAGAACATAGTCATGTACCAATAAGTCAACTCAGTAGCATCACTAGTGAGGTACCTAATAGGCTTTCTTATTCAAGCTCTGAGGTTCTATCCCCTAAATTCATTTAAACATAGCTAGATCAGTAGCCCTTGCCCTTGGTGAATTTTTTAATTAAGCAAAATAATTTGATTCTATTGAACTTCTATTTTGGTTTTTTCCTTGATGTCAAAATTCTGTTTCAGATTGGCACCTCGGTGATTGATTATTAGTTGCACAGTTTACTTTTAGTTGGTTGGAACTCTTATTTATATTTTGTCTTGGCATACTTGGTTTTGGCTTCGGCATTGTGATGATGGTTTTGATGGTACTGATCTCTTGAATCCATGTGCAGATTTGAAGGCATCTTGTTTACAGGATTATGATTCTATGTTCAGGTGGTATAATTCTAGTTTGACAATTTTGACACTTTGTTCTATATTGTGCTAGGTGTTCGACAGGTTTATATGTCATTGGCATGATCATATTTTTGTGGTTACATGGCACTGATAAGGTTTTGAACTACATCATAGTTGTGTTTCTCTTTTCAGCCTCATACAGGTAATGCTTATAAACACTTGGTTTTTGGAATCATGATTGGAGTTGGCATTTTGAAAATGATATGTTGATATCAATTGGCATCTTCTTTTGGAAAATTTATGAACATGGAAATATCATGGAAACTTTGTAATACTGATTTGATGCATTATTTGTGACTTACATTTATTGGAAAATGACTTGAAAGGGAGTCAAATTTTTCAGGTATTAATATGGTTGTCATGAAAAATCAATAAGTTGAACCTCACTTAGCATGGAATCATACTTTATAACATTCCAAAAGGCATTGAATAAATCGAGCTTTATATCATGGCAAATGACTTTTTATAAAGGTCATATATGTATTGGGTCTTATGTTTGATAATTCACTAGGCCTTAAGGTCGACATCAAGTATAAGGAATTACTTGTCAAGTCACTTGGAAAGTGACTAACATCGACTCTTATAATAATGCCTTGATGTCTAAGGTAATCAACATGTTAGTAAGACAAGGATATCACATGGTAATGTTTTTAATTATGCTGTCGGTTTTTTGCATGGAGCCGCAGACTTGAAATGCTATTATGACTTGGAAAAGTCATACATTTCTTTGCGAAAGGAAATTAGGTCATTCTTATTGTGCTTTAAAAGCTTGAGGGTTTGGAACCCAAGCTCTGCAATTGCCATGGGTGTTGAACCTCAACGTTACTAAGTCATTTTTTGTCTTACTGTTACTCATCGATAGAAAATAGAGATCTTTGTAAAATCCATGCCATGGTCGGTATCTTTGTCAGCCATTTGTCTTTGGATGAAGGCTCAAACTTGGAAGAAGCTTTGTTGTTCTATCTTTCAGTTGGGTTGGTAAATTTCTCAATGAAATATTCTCTTGCACTCTGCAGGCATTCATCTTATCATTTAAATTGAGGGACCATTACTTCTCATGGCACAAAAAGTAGAAGATAGGTTTTTGTTCTTTTCTGGAAAATGCTCAAATGGGGTTTATTTTTTCGTGGTCAGAAATACTGCATTTTAGTTACTCATAGTCTCAAATAGGTACCAAAATAATTTATCTTATCATACTTGCTCCTACTTCAAGGGTTTGTGTTTCGGTTGGTGGGTAATCATGATATTTGCAAAATATATCTTTCTTTTGGTTTCAGTGGTAGTTGTTCTTGGGTGCGCCAAAAATTTGGGTTTCGGTTACTTTTTGTTGCAATAGTATTCAAGGTTATTTTAGATGGTGCATGGAATATATTGTTTAATTCTTTTTTAGACAGAATTGCCTATGCAGGCTCCTTGAGTGGATAGGGTTAAGAGTCTTCCTTCTAAAAATACATTTTTCTTTGACCATTCTATCAGAAACAAACCTCCATGATGAGTACTTCTTAGAATCACTACAATACCTGGAAAATAGATTCGACAGAAGTTGGGTACATTAAAAAAAATTTATCTCTGTTGTTTGAATATGAAGAAATGAGATAACTTTTCGAGTTGTAATTTTTGATATGTAATTAAGACATATTGGCAAAAAAAAAAAAACACAGAGAGAGAGATAACTGTTTTCAGCACTATGAGAAATGACTGTGAAAAATGGTGAGAAAAACACAACTATTGTATTGTCTTCATAGGAATATATGTTTTGTTTTAGAGATTGAAAATCTGAAATAAAAGTTAATAACAAGCTATCTTAAGCTGAGATAATAGCTAGTGTTCTAGAAGTTCATTCTTGAACTTTGAGGATTGTAGATATTGTCTATTACGAGGCACTTGTGAGAAAATAGAGAAATAGAGAGATCCTCTATATCATTGTATTTTTTGTAAACTTAAAATGGGTTGGTGCTCCTTGAGTTGCTGCTCAGAAATCAGCCTATAAGGCATTGTCAAAAGTCATTTTAAAAATATAAGCCTACAAAGGCAGCAGTTTAGGAGTGGTTTTTCTACCCCAGGAGGGTTTTCCACTCAGCATATCTTTTGTCACATTGCTTAATTTTTTTTGATTGATTCATTGCGTGAATGCTTTGTTATGCTAAGTTTCACTATCTTACTTCTCATTACAGTTGTATGTGATTGCATTAAATATGTGGATGAGTTAATCATTGATAAATGAGAGGATAAATCTACTTTGTTCCAGTTTATGACACTAATTCACCCCACCCTCTCAGTGTCTTTTTCACTCCAACAATTGGTATCATATCGTAGGGTCCTTTGATAGGTCTATCCAACCTAGGATTGATTCTAGCCTTGGAGTCTGTTCAAAATGTCTCAAGCTCATAAAGGCACTTCCATGACTAGAGCTCCATTATTTGATGGAACTCATTATGTATTCTGGAAAATCAGAATGGCGACTTATCTAACTTCTATTGATCTCAATGTGTGGAGCATAGTGTCAACCGGGTACATTGTACAGACTAAATTTCCCACAACTTCTAATGAAAAGAAAAGATATGAAACTAATGCAAGAGAAAAACATGCTCTCCTATGTGCATTAACTAAGGATGTCTTTATCAAAGTCATGCACTACAACTCTGCTAGGGATATCTGGATTATAGTTGAAACTATCTATCAAGGAAATGAAAAAGTTAAACAGTCAAAAGTCCTCACTCTGAAACACAAGTTTGAAGAAATAAAAATGAGAGATGATGAAAAATTAGTTGATTACTTCTTGAGAATTGATGAAATTGTCAATGCTATGAAAGGTCTGGGAGAAAAAGTAAAAGAATTTGATGTTGTAACTAAGGTCATTAGAATATTACCAACTACATTTGAAGCTAAGGTCGTTACTCTAGAAGAGAAGAAACACTTTGAGAAACTTACCCTAGACAGTCTACAAGTCACTCTGACTAACGATGAAATGAGAATCAGTAAAAAAAACTCGTTTGCAAAAGAAATTGTCTTTAATACTGAAAGGAAAGAAAAAGATGAGGCTACTGAATCAAAATTTTTTGATTCCAAAGAATCCCACTTTGTTAGGAAGCTCAAAAAGGGGCCTGGAAAATATAAGGGAAAACTTCCCTTCAAATGTTTTAAGTGTTGAAAAATAGGCTACTTTTCTACAAAGTGCCCCTATGGTGATCTGAATAGTGATAATGAGAAATCTGAAAAATTGCCTAGGAAAAAGGCCTATAGACCTAAACAAAAATTCAACTTCAAAAAAGAAGAAGAGTCTATTCAGGAAAAATGAAACAAACACTGAATCTGAAGATTCTTTAGATGAAGAAGATGAAAACCTATTCATGGCTGAAATCATTTAGCAAGAAGATACTAACAACAATAATATTGAAGATGGTGAAGTTGATCTAGAAGGTGAACCGAAATGTGCATTAAAAGAGCTAAGAAAAGTCAAAAAATAAATGCTTGCTCAAGATCTTGCACAAGAGCAACTCAAAAATCAAGAAATAGTCTCCTTGAAGAAGCCAAGAGAGTTGAGGATTGTCTTCGTATTGGATTAAATCATTAAGATCAAGAAATTCAAAAAATTGAACCTGAAATTGTTGATCTTAGGAAGACCATTGAGAAGTATGAGAGTATTCTAAAATTGAATGACATGCTCAGTAAGCAAAAATTGAACAAGGAAAAAACATGCATTGGGTTCGTGAAGGGTGAATATTAAAATGATAGTGCAAAGCATAATGATGTTGCTGCAAACAAATGGTCTAAATCTAATCATCCTAATTCTGATAAGAATCATGTTCATACTTTTAGGAATAACAAAACATCATTTAATTTCAACCCTTTCTTTTATGGGTACTATTTTTTCTGCAATAGATTTGACCACAAAGTGAGTTGTTGTAGGTTTATGAATCATAGAACACCTAAATTTTCTCATAAGAAATATGTTCGTTTTGCAAGACAAATCAAATGCTTTAAATGCAATAATGTGGGTCATTCTGCTAAGCAGTGCAAAGCTGATCTACAATATAAACAACAAAAAACCAAAAAGGTCTACAAACCTAAAAATTTCAAAAACATAAAGAAAAATATGTTAGTTCAAACAAATTTTCATTCAAATAAAAAGGACTTATGGGTCCTGGATAGTGGTTGTTCAAACCACATGAATGGAGACAAAGAAAAATTCACAAATCTTGAAGATTATGTAGGTGGATATGTGAAGTTTGGAGATAATTCTGGTATACAAATCAAAGATAGAGGTTCACTTCTTCTGAATGAGGACACTCCTATCTACAATGTGTATTACGTAGAAGGTCTAAAGCACAATCTTCTAAGTGTCAATCAAATCTGTGACAGTGGCTATCATGTTTTTTTCACTTCATGAGGATGTGAGATTAAAAATAAGCTTAGAAAGGCTATTGCTGCTGGAAGAACTAACGGAAACGTTTACAATCTTCTTGACACATCTAGTAATGAAAATAATCAAGTTATGTATTTAATGAGTCAATTTGAAGAAAGTTGGTTGTGGCACAAGAGACTAGGTCACATTAACTTTGACAATATGATTAGGATCAGCAAAAACTAGAATGTAAGAGGTCTTCCTGTCTTAAGAAAACCTAAAAATATAGTTTGTAAGGAATGTCTCAAAGGAAAGAAAACAAAGGTAAGCTTTAAATCTAAAGAACATTCTTTTACTTTTCCTCTGCAACTTTTTCATACAAATTTATGTGGTCCTACAAGGACTAGATCTATCAATGGTGAGAAATATTTAATGTTATTTGTTGATGATTACTCTCGTATGGTATGGGTTACATTTCTCAAGCATAAACCTGAAGCTTTTGAATGGTTTTAAAGTCTTCAGAAAAATGGTTGAAAGGGAGTCAGATTTAAAATTGAAATGTCTAAGATCTGACAAAGGTGGTGAATTCACCTCACAAGAATTCATTGACTATTGTGAAAGACATGGCATAAAAAGACAATATGATGCTGCCAGAACACCTCAACAGAATGGGGTTGTTGAGAGAAAGAACAAAACTGTAAAAGAGAAGGCAAGGAGTATGTTGGATGAAGCAAAAATTCCAAACATGTGCTGGAAAGAAGTTGCTCATACAATTGTTTACATCTTGAATAGAGTGCAAATTAGAGTGAAATCCAATTTCACTCCATATGAACTGTGGTATGATAAATCTGCCTCAATTAAATACTTCAGAATATTTGGTTGTAAGTGTTTTATCAAGAGAGATAATGATAATTTAGGCAACTTTCATTCTAAGTCTAATGAAGGTATCTTTTTAGGATAATCTACTCATAGCAAAGCCTATAAATGCTTTAATAATAGGTTGAATAAGATTATTGAATCTTTCAATGTCAAATTTGACTAAATTTTTTATTTTAGATGTTGAACCTATGTAGGATGATGAGGAAGAAGAATTTAAACTTGAAATAAATTCAGAAGGGTTTGAAACAACAAAGCCTGAAGTAGAATCAGCAAGTCCTGAACTAGCTGAAGCAAATTCTAAAAATGTTGAAACAAGTCCTGAAAAATGTGTAACAAAAACCCCTTCAAAATCTCTTGCTAGAAACCATCCTAAAACTCTGATTATCAGAGATAAATATGCAGGAGTTCAAACAAGAAGAAGAACTATTAAATCTGATGAAAAATTTCATAGAGCTAAGCTTACTGATTTCTATTTAATTACACAGTTTGAGCCAAAAAAAAAATGATGAAGCTCTAATTGATGAATGTTAGCTTAATGCAATGCAGGAAGAAATTGATCAAATTGAGAAAAATCATACTTGGGAGTTAGTCCAAAGACTAGATGACAAAAATGTCATAGGGGAAAAATGAATATTCAGAAACAAACATGATGAAAATGGCCATGTTGTTCGCAACAAGGCAAGGTATGTCTACAAAGGATATGCTCAACAAGAAGTTATTCACTTTGGTGAAACCTTTGCACCTGTAGCTAGACTTGAATCTATTAGGATATTCTTGGCTTATTCTATTTTCAAAAACTTTACTATATATCAAATGGATGTCAAAATTTCCTTTGTTAAGATTTAAGTTTCTGATATTCTGGATGTTGAAATCTATGTTGATGATACTATCTTTGGCTGCAACAATATTGCTTTGAGTAAAAAATTCTCTCAGATTATGGAATGTATGTTTGAAATGTCAGTGTTGGGAGAACTAACCTTCTTCTTAGGTCTTCAAATCTCTCAACTTGAAACTGGTGTTTCTCTCTCTCAAACAGAATATCCAAGAGAGATGCTAAAGAAATTTCAAATGGATGAATGTCATCCAGTTAGCACTCCAATGGTTACCGACTGTAAACTCAGCAAGGTTGATGATTCTCCTATTGTAAATCCAACTGACTATAGGTCAATGATAGGCAACTTGTTATATCTAATAGCCTCTAGACCTTACATAATGTAGACAGTTTGCATGGTTGCAAGATTTCAGTCATCTCCTAAGGAATCTCATATTAATTTTTTTAGAAGGATTCTTAAATATGTTTAGGGCACTTTTGATTATGGACTCTAGTATCCCAAAATCAATGATTTTTCATTAGTTACATATAATGATTCTGATTGGGCTGGCTTTTTGGATGATAGGAAAAGCACCAATGGTGCTACTTTCTTTCTTGGTGATCAATTAGTGGCATGGCATAACAAAAATCAAGAATCTATTTCACTCTCCACTACTGAAGTAGAATATATTTCTGCCACCTCTTGTTGTACTCAAGTAATCTGGATGTCACAAACTCTAACATGGGTATTGAAGTTCCTAAACCTATTTCTATTCTTTGTGATAATACTAGTGCGATTAATATCTTCAAAAATCTTGTTATGCACTCTCGCACTAAACAAATTTCTATTAAATATCACTTTCTTTGTGAAAAGGTGATGCCTAATGAGGTTTATGTGCAATATGTTCCTTCACAAGCATAGGTAGCTAACATATTCACTAATCCTTTGGCTAAAGAGGTATTTGAAAGACTTTGGTCTAGATTGGGAGTTGTCTCTCCATCTCTACTCTCTTAATTCTCTATCTTGGTGTTAGGGGGAGCTTGTGAGCTCTCTTAGGAGCTTATTGTTACTTCACATGGTTTTCTATTTGCTGCTCCATTGCTATATCTATAGCTATTTTATGTTCAGCTTCTTGGAATTTCACTATTTTTTCCCTTTGTCCTTGTGACAAAAAGGGGGAGAATTATGAGCTCTTGGTTCTGGTTCATTTTTTTAGTTTGATGGCTCAATTTTTTCCATGAAGGACAAAGGGGAAGTTTTTTGAAATTCTCTTTTGGTTTTTTTCCTTGATGTTAAAATTATGGTTTAGATTGGCACCTCAGTGATTGATTTTTAGTTGCACAGTTTACTTTCAGTTGGTTGGCACTCTTGTTTATATTCTATCTTGCCATACTTGGTTTTGGCTTCGGCATCTTCGGCATTGTGATGATTGTTTTGATGGTACTGATCTCTTGACTCTAAATGCATATTTCAAGGCATCTTGTTTACATGATTATGACTCTATGTTCAGGTGGTATAATTCTAGTTTGACAGGTTTGACATTTTATGCTATACTGTGCTAAGGTGTTCTACAGGTTTATATGGTATTAGCATGATCAGATTTTTGTGGTTACATGGTGCTGATAAGGTTTTGAACTACATCATATTTGTGTTTCTCTTTTCAGCCTCATACAGGTAATGCTTATAAACACTTGGTTTTTGGAATCATAATTGGAGTTGGCATTTTGAAAATGATATGTTGATATCAATTGGCATCTTCTTTTGGAAAAGGTATGAACATGGCAATATCATGGAAATCTTTGTAATACTGGTTTGATGCATTTTTTGTGACTTACATTTATTGGAAAATGACTTTAAAGGGATTCATATGTTTCGGGTATTAATATGGTTATCATGAAAATTCAATAAGTTGAACCTCACTTAGCATGGAATCAGACTTTATAACATTACAAAAGGCATTGAATAAATCAGGCTTTATATCATGGAAAATGACTTTGAATAAAGGTCATATATGTATCAGGTATTATATTTGCTAATTCAGTAGGACTTAAGGCCGACAATAGGTATGGGGAATTACTTGTCAAGTCACTCAAAAAGTAACTGGCATCGACTCTTGTAATAATTCCTTGATGTCTAAGGTAATCAACATGTTAGTAAGACAAGGATATAACATAGTAATGCTTTTAATTATGGTGTCGGTTTTTGCATGGAGCTACGAACTTGAAATGGTATTATGACTTAGAAAATTCATTGATTTCTTTACAAAAGGAAATTAGGTCATTCTTATTATGCTTTACAAGCTTGAGGGTTTGGAACCCAAGCTCTGCTGCCGCCATGGGTGTTGAGTCTCAACTGTTACTCGGTCATTTTTTGTCTTACTGTTACTCATTGATAGGAAATAGAGATCTTTGTAAGATCCATGCCATGGTCAATACTTTGTTAGCCATTTGTCTTTGGGTGAAGGGTCAAACTTGGAAGAAGCTTTGTTGTTTTGTCTTTCAGCCGGGTTGGTAAATTTCTCCATGAAAAATTCTCTTGCAATCTTCAGGTATTCATCTTACCATTAAATTTGAGGGACTGTTACTTCTCATGGCATAAAAAGTAGAAGACTGTTGTTTGTTCTTTTCTAGAAAATGCTCAAATGGGGTTTATTTTTTCATGGTCAGAAATACTGCATTTTAGTTACTCATAGTCTCAAATAGGTACCAAAATAATTTATCTTATTATACTTGCTCCTGATTCAAGGCTTTGTGTTTGGGCTAGTGGGTAATCATGCTTTCTGCAAAATATATCATTCTTTTGGTTTCAGTGGTAGTTGTTCTTGGGTGCACCAAAAATTGGGGTTTCGATTATATTTTGGTGGAGCAGTATTCAAGGTTATTTTAGATGGTGCATGGAATATATTGTTTAATTCTTTTTCAAACATAATTTCCTATGCAGGCTCCTTGAGTGGACATGGTTCTTTAAAATACATTTTTCTTTGACCATTCTATTAAAAACAAATGTCCATGATGAGTACTTCTTAGAATCACTGCAATACCTGGCAAATAGATTCTACAGAAATTGGGTACATTAAAAAAAAAAAATCTTTGTTGTTTGAATATGAAGAAATGAGATAAGTTTTTGAGTTGTAATTTTTGAAATGTAATTAAGACATATTGGCAAAGAAAAAAAAATAGAGAGAGAGATTACTGTTTTCAGCACTATGAGAAATGACTTTGAAAAATAGTGAAAAAAAATCAACTATTGTATTGTCTTCACAGGAAGATATGTTTTGTTTTAGAGATTGAAAATCTGAAATAAAAGTTAATAACAAGTTGTCTTAAGATGAGATAATAGCTAGAATTTTGGAAGTTCATTCTTGAACTTTGAGGATTGTAGATATTGTCTGTTAAGAGGCACTTGTGAGAAAATAGAGAAACAGAGAGATCCTTTGTATCACTGTATTTTCTGTAAACTAAAAAGGGGTTGGTGCTCCTTGAAATTTGTGTTTCAAAATGAGGGGTTGGTTCTCCTTGAAATTGGTGTTTCAAAATGAGGGGTTGGTGCTCCTTGAGTTGGTGCTCAGAAATCAACATATAAGGCATTGTCAAAAGTGATTTTTAAAATATAAGCCTACAAAGGAAGCAGTTCAGGAGTGGTTTTTCTACCCTAGGAGGGTTTTCTACTCGGCATATCTTGTGTCACATTGATTATCTATGTTTCAATGATTCATTGTGTGAATTCTTTGTTATGCTAAGTTTCACTTTCATACTTCTCATTACAGTTATAAGTGATTGCATTCAATATATGGATGAGTTAATCATTGATAAATGAGAGGATAAATCTGCTTTGTTTCAGTTTATGTAAAATTTATTAAATCCGTTTATGACATTGATTCACCCCCCCTCTCAGTGTCTTTTTCACTCCAAATAATTCAATACAAGACAAAGTTGGTGATGGATAGGAGTGTGAACTAATTGCGGGTAAAGATTTAGCTTTAGAGGCATCAAAGAATAAAATCAGAGATCAACTAGCACATATCAACCTAATCAAGGGAAAGTGGTGCCAACTTCTACTCATGTAATGATAGGTTTAGGAGTTGTTCAAGGAATTAGAGCTGATCAAGAAGAAAAATAAAGAAGTTTAAGGCTCCATGTGACATAAATGCAGTTCCAAAATCAAAAAGTTCAAATTGATACGTTGTTCTCCATCTAGCAAAATCGGTCCATTTTTTTCTTTGTAACATTTCCTTTTCAAATTGCTTTG
Source organism: Sequoiadendron giganteum (assembly GCA_007115665.2). NCBI lineage: Eukaryota > Viridiplantae > Streptophyta > Pinopsida > Cupressales > Cupressaceae > Sequoiadendron > Sequoiadendron giganteum. The sequence goes on from CM021102.1 coordinate 305,469,105, forward strand.
GATGGTGGCTATATTTCTTTTCCTATCAAAACATGGCACATGGACTAGTTAAAATAACTAATATGCAATCATTTACTTTTTCCTAGGAAATAAAAAAAATATCATTTACCATATTAAATATACTTACAAATGTAAAAATCAAGGCCTGTAAACCTTTCTGGCCATTATCATGTGTGGTACGAAGTTTGTTGAGCCTAGGCTTGGAGGCCTTGTCCTGAAACATATACTAATTCAATTTAAATATGCACAAATAAAATTTAAAAATCGTTTAATAAATTTGATATAATCTTATGAGAAAATTCAAATACTTATGTAGTCTCCTCACCAGACTTCCTCCATGCATCAGACTTCTCATATTATTTGACAAGATCTTTCCATACTTCCATTGTCGTTCATCTCATGTTTCTTTCATTATACTGATACTCATTATGTTTGGATTTGCACTATGATACTTTGTTGAAGCTAGTTTTACCATTTGGGATTGGTTTGGACGACAGTTGATATGACTTTGATGTTTATGATACCATTGAATTATGCATATGTTATGATGGATATATGGATTTATTTGTGTGGTCAAATTAATTTGATTATGTGAATCATGTGGTTATATGACTATGCTTACTATGTATTGAATTATTTATGGATCTATGTTTTTGTGATGTAATAGTTGTTATTCGTTGATGGGTAATCCCACAATATTGGTTTACAATTTTTGGGTAAAGTGGACACTAAACTGATTTTTTTAAACTAAATCTTCAGATTCGGGCTCCTATAGTGGCTAAACCATGAGGAATTTTAAGATGATACAAATTAGTGATTTGTGAAATTTTATCTATAGATTCTAAATATATTTTTTTCAAAAATTTGGAATTAGATTGCCCTTCTTTTTCCATCTCCTTTGAAAACTAATTTTAAAAAAAAAAACAACATTTTTAAGAAGTGATGCTCACCGTATACAACATAACTTTTTTTGTATGAAGGATAAAATTTTAATTTTTCTGAATTTAGATTTTTAACTACAATATCTAGCACTTTCATTTGGTTTGATAGTGTTTTATTAAATATTTTTTCCTTAATCAAGTTTCAAAGTCAGACCAATTACAATTCAGACATAGGCAGACTGTATACAACATAAATTTTTTATGTATGTATCAAAATTCAATTCTTATATTTTTAATGGATCAAGGACATCAATACCCAGCCTCAACATATTTTTTAATTTTTTTTTTCGATAATCTACTATTTTTCCACATGTGTAGAACAAAGAGCTTGATTTTTGATGAAAAACCTATGTTTAATAAAACTAAAAATACAAATGCATAATAAAAACAAAACATATTAAAATTATATTCATTGGATATCTTGTTCTGAGGACTACCATGATCATTTTGAAATACATTTTAAATGAATTCATTTGATCTCCCAAAAGTTAAATCAAAAGTGATTTTTTATCAGCATTTTGATAGGTGTAAAGGAGACTCCATTGTAGGTATGGTTTAAAACTAGCGGGGTTCTATCCAAGGGGGGTTGATCTAAGGTGATTTGATTAAACCATCTTCAATTGGAATCCTTAAAATGGAACTTTTTAAGGCTTAAATCATTATATTTTCTAAAAATATGTGATTTCAGCAAAAATCAGAATCTCCCAGAAATTATAAACCAGCTTTGTGGGATCACCCTGATGTGGTTATTGTTTGAGGTCTTGGTGGGAGGGACATTGTAGAATTACTTGTTTGCTTGTACCCTACTATGCTATGATTTCCTCTCATAGTGTGTTTATTATTTGATATATATATGGTTCGACAGTTTATTTGATGCATATTACAGGTACTAGGCATCGACTCCACTTGGATTGTTAGGTTTGAGTGTTCCTCAAAAACCCAATGGATATGTTATTGAAAATGGAGTTGAAAAAGGGACCCTGCCCCTTGCCATCATCCTCGACAAGGATGAGTACCTGTGTTAGTCACCTCGTCAGTTTGGTTTGTACTCTTGGCCAGTTATCTCATTTTGTGTTTATCGTTGTTTAGATGATTTATGATGTTACATAGTTGTTTGTTAATTATGTTGTTTAAATTATTGATTGAGTTTTAAAAATATTTTATGAATTGATGACATGTGGTGAAATTAATGTTAAGTGTTATTCTAGGTAATTGATTTAAATAAATTAAAATTGAATTATAAGGTTACTCAATTTATTTGGAATTAAATAAATTATTTAATAAATCAATGTTGAAAATATAAAGTATATGGTTTATTGATGATTAATTAACTTAAATTATTTTGTATAAAGCATTATTATAATTAAATTTAATGCTAACTGTTAACTTTATTATCATTGGAATTTAATTATTCAAATGTGAAAATAATATATTTTAAAAGAAATAAATTGAAGGATATTTTTGAACAAGTTGTTAAAAAAAATTAAAAGATGGAAAAGTGAGTTCAAGTCCATGCATGGCTTTGAATTGGTTCCCAAATAGAAACTTGTCTTATTAAGTGATTATGCTTGATTTTTGTTTTCAGAAAATTGAATCACTTTCTTTGTTTTAATAATGATAATTTTTGAGGGAGGTTTTCTATCTTGGATTTTCAGTTTTCGAACAACAATTTCTATCTGCAACAATTTTTATCAAATACTGATTTTCAATTAAAGATTGTTTTGAAGTGGGAAAAATTGTGAAAGGTTGATCTAGGTTTTGGAGAAAAGGATTGTCGCTATGAAAGAGTGATTCTCTCCACTTCTCTTCCATCTCTAGAGCATTGGATCTTAGGTTGGCATCATTTTACTCTTGTTTCATTTATTTGTTAATTGTGAACGATCTCTTGTTCTCTCAAGTTTGTTGAAAATGATTATTGTTGTTATTGATGTGCTTGTAATTTTGATAATCAACTATTTTTTTTTTCTTGAAACAATATCGCATGGTTATTTTTGAATGTTCTTTCATTATAAGCTTGGTTGGGTATGGTGTTGATTTTGTTTCTTTAGCATTTTGTTGCTTGTGATATATTGGGTCATATTTTGTTTATTGCATAAATTTCTTGAGTGGCTGTGTTTTGTATTTCTTTGGTCATATAAGCTTTTATAGTCATAGGTGTTGCATGTTCAATAGGGAAGATTTATAATTATCAATGAAATTTGAATGTGTTGAATGTAGCAATTCATCTTATGGCTGGTTGTTGTTTTATTTTGGCATTGGACTTAGTTGATAGATATATTTTGTTTGTTGTTGATGCTTCTTGAGATCGCCCTTTGGGCATCAAACTTTTGTTATTGTTTCTCTTTATGCTATGGTAGAGACTTAAGGATTGTTAATAAAAAATATTCACTTGATTTTAATCGTTTATTTTACCAGTCAAAGTTATTAAGTCGATGGTGTTTGATTGTGTGAATTCATAGTATATATATATATATATATATATATATGCATTTGGTGATTCAGACTTGGTTGTAAGTCACCTATGGAGCATGACTAACTTCATACATTTGATTTCCGTAATGGTTTTCACATTATGTTTGGCTATGGTGTGGTTGTATAAGTCTCTCCTCTCTGATTTTGTTTTGATAGTTGATTTCCTTGTACCAATAAAATTTAATGTCATTGAGTTTAGAGTTAGCTGCAACTGTGTAGCTGAAGTCGCCCTTTTAATTTATGATTGTGGATATATAGATATAGATATAGATATCAACTTAGTTTAAATTTTGTATGATTGTGACATTCTATTAATTAACAAGTTGTAGATTTAAAATTCATATACATAGATATATATCTATATATGTATATATTCAGTGAAATGTATTGTCAAAATTCTATATTTATGGAATATTATTTATCCTGGCAACAATAATAAATTTTTAAAACACACACACACACACACACACACACACACACACACACACACACACACACACACACACACACACACACACACATATATATATATATTCCTTTATATGGTTAATTAGATTATAATTTTTTAATCAAAGGATAATATTTGTGGTCTTTAAGGTTTGAAAATAATTTATATGTTGGCTTTCTTTTATTGATTAAATGACTATATTGTGGGTGAATAAACAAAATTGATGATTTGCTTAAACATTGATATTCTCATGTACATTAAACAAGTAATGTTATTCGATAAGAAAATGGGAATATTTGATTGTTGGGAAGTTGGAACATCATGTTATTAGGTATCCATGGAAATTGCTTAAGTGTTTGAGTTCAATGATCTCTTTATGATGTTCCCATTCGTTTTTCCACACTTGTTGATTTATAAATTTAGTTTCTAAATAGTCTTTTGTGATCTTGTTATTGTTATTATTTCGATGGGGGGTCATTGTGCAAAGTGGATAGTTGGTCTTCTAGAGGTTGGTGAAGAGGCCTACTTCTTGTTAGCTTTCATGTTGACTTCTTTGTGAAATGTTGATCTTATACTTGACTTATGCTTATGTACATTCTATCCTTGCAGTGTGGAATTGTTTTATTATGGATATTTTTGTGCCAGATGGTGTATGCCTTGCTTTATGTGACTATTCATGTTTCTATGCATGTTTTTTCAAGTTGGTCTACCCAATTAGTTGACTATTGAGCTCTTTGTGCTAGTAGGGAGAGTGGCTCTCCATGGTGGTTGAAGCCCTAAGTGGTGTCTAAGGTAACTTGTTGATGGGTTTTTTTTTCACTTCTCAAGACATGTAATGCATAGGTGCATCACCTCTCTTGAAAGGTAGAAATCTGCAAACAATTTGCAAACTACTACCCCAAGGTCTCTCGGGTGTTAGGTCATGACTAGCTTGGAATGTCTCAATTGGTTTATGTGATTTTATGGTAATCATAGGGTGGCCTTATGTATGCTAAGTTGGAGGGAAATTAGTCCTTTAAATGGAGTTCTTAATATGTTGGAATCAATGTGCAATTGCTGCAAGTCCAAAACAACAATCTAAACTCCACTTTTATCACCAAATTTGGCTTTACAATGATGCCTGAACTTTTCCTAAATTACTATTTCAAAGAAAGGAAAAAAGGAAAGGGTGAGAAAGAAGTTCCTAGACCTGTAACTAACAATTAATAGTGATAATTAAGGATGCTACAGTGGACAACTTTCCTTAAACTAAGTTCCACTTAACCAAATCTGCTAACGGTATCATGAAACTAGTGCTATCTTCTAAGGTCTGCATATTTTCAACTATTCATTCACAATGAAACATGAATAAAAGGTGAAATTTTAGTGCAACAATCAAGTTATGTTCAGACTATCTTTACACTACTATTTATCATTAGAAAACACCAAAAAGCATGAACAACGAAGGGCATCAACGTAGCAGTATTCTTTAGCATCAATTAACAACATCTACTAATCTACTAAAACATGTAAAAAATGTGGAACAACAAAGAGAATCTACTAAAATTTATCAACTATGAGGAGAAGAATCTTGAAACATGAAGGAAACTCAGGAATCCACCAAAATCAATGAATTTCTATTAGAATTTTAGCAGCATGTCTTTACAACAACTCAACTCTCTCTTTGAAAATGAGAGGAGACCCCCTATTTATAGTCCTCAAAAAGAAAAATGAATGGCCAAGATTCACTAAAAATTAGGGTTCCACCTACCCCCAATATTTTACAATTTTAAATTACATTCCTTGTTGTACCCCTATTTTTCCTCTAGTGTCTAGCACTATAGCAATTTTATCTTTTTCTGATTGCCCTTTTCTATAGTTACAAAGTGAGAAACTCATAGTTAATAACAATCTTCCCTTCATTTTTCTTTATAGTGGCATACTCCATGAATTTTCCCATCAGCACCTGAAGTTTACTCCATCCTAGGATGTCAGATTGGAGTACTTGGAAGGTCAATTTATTGGACCTGTTAGTGATCAGTTCCCAATTCTTCATGCACTTCGGCATATTCTTGACCACTTGTTCTAATTGGGAAAAGGCTTGAGCAACAAAATCCATAAAATTCGGCGTTAGTGAGTCCACAACCATGTTTTCCATCTTCTTATGAAAATATGGCTTTATTTTCTCAAGGTCTAGCTCAACGGTAGGAATTTTACAATTCATCATGAGATTTAGATACTCCTCACAATCTTTTGAATATTCTTTGACCCATTCTAGGTCGAGCTCTACTTCATGGAGCACCTATTCCAATACTTATTTCTATGGTCTAGACTCATTTTCCACATCTTGACCAACCAATGTTCATCCTTTTCCAAACCCAGCTCCTTTTCCCAAGTCTTCCTAGGTATCTTTAGAATAGCCTTGAGCTTAGGATACGTAATCCTATATAATTCTAGGAAGTCAGTACACAATTTCTCTATGCCTTCAAGCTAATTTTTCACTTCCTAAAACTTGTTTTCCATTCAGATGTCCTAACCAATACCTATATCACCATTATAGATCACCCAATGAAGCCAATCTTTGGTAGCCTTGGTCCAAGTTTTTCTTCTCTCTGACTTACATATATGATATTTGGACAGCAGCAGTGGCAGGGTTGACGATGTCATGGGTAGTTCCTCAATAGAAGACCATTGTTGTATGTAAGTCATGAGGTCTACCACATGTGCTTTCAATAATTCCTTGGAGAACTGGTCCTTATTTATTTGGTGCACAATCATGGTGATGGACCCCTGGAGATGATCAGTCTTCTATTCTATTGTTTTTGTACCCAGGTGGATGGTGGAGATATTATAACTCACCCCTTCTTCTTTATCTAGCACTGGGGTGGCAATTCATACCATCCTATATCCTGATGCATCCATCAAGATATAGGATCTAATACTCGGCTTATTTTCTTTCTTTGTTCCTATTTAAGCCCATGGATAACCACTAGTCTCTCCTTGGGGTCTATGAAAGGGGGGGTCTTCTTTTGTAGTTGCATTTCCAACCACTTATGCATTTGAGATCCTTCCTTCAGTGATCCATGATCATCTTCATGTTGGATCTCTCTTTCCTCATGGTCTGAAGCCTCTTGTTGTGTTTTCTCTTCCTCTTCTTCATCTGAGTCTTGGATGAATATTGTCTTTTCTTCTTCTGACTGAGTAACAACTATGTTTTCTTTCAAATTCCTTTTCTTCTTGCCCAAACTCTATATGATGTTCTACCTCAGGACTTCTTTTCATCTCAGCCTCTTCTTTAGGCATGTCTTCTTCCCTCCTAGGAGGTACTTGTTCCTATTGGTTGAGGCTTTCATTTTGATCATTAGTTAGAGGTTTTGTAGATACCTCCATGTCTTCATCTACTTCTTTATTTTCCCTGGAAGACTGCCTCTCAACTTCCTCTCCAACATTCTTGAGTTGTTTGGACAACTCCTCTTCAAGTTCTTGGCATTGGGCTCTTTGACATTTTTGTTTGAGGATTGTGACCCTTCTTCTTCATATACTACCTCATCAATAACCAAGTTTTTTTGTTTTGAATGCTAATGGTAGTCATCCTTTAATAGATCCTCAGACTCATCATCTCCCCTTCTGACCACCTCCCTCTCTTGTCTCTCCAATTCCTCTGAGATTTGCATTATTTCCTCCATTTTGGGTGGTTTTGTCGGGGGAGGGATAGGGAGATCGGAAACAACCTGAGCTAGAGTAGCCTACGCTATGAGATTTATTAGCACTCTAGAAAGCTCCATAGGTTGCATGTGTTGGGAAAAGGCCTCTGGAAGAGTGAGTGTAGGAATTTTTGTTGTGGAGGCTAGCGGAACCGGAGTTGATGGAGACATTAAGGAGGATGAGAGTTGGGAGGTTATTGTAGAGAAGGAATCTCTTACCATAATATGTGTAGTGGGCAAGGTGGAGGCAAGGTGAACCAAGATGTCTACCATGGGATGGGAGGAGATAGATAATGCTTGAGATGTTCAAGGAGGAGTAATAGCAGTGGCAGTGGTGGGGGTAGCAAGAGTATAGGTGATAGGTGGTGACTTAGGTTTCTTGGCCTCTTCTTCTTCTCCTTCATGCAATGGATCCTCTTGGACTGTGGGAATCATAGAGAATTCACCTGACTTATTTGTTTACTTTATGGTCTATCCCTCTAAATCATTCCACGAGTACACTTTATCCTTTGGTTGGCATTTTGACACTTCCTTTCTTTTCCATGACTTGGTGGTTAGAGGATACTTTGGAGCCTCTTCAGTTGGGATAGCAGGAGCTCCACTGTCTGTTTCACTCTTGAGATCATCTTCGAGCTCACCATAGGTTAGATCAGCCCCTTGAAGCTTTTAGTGAGCAATTTGTGCATCAATCCACTGCTTGGTCCTATGCTCCACTTGCTTTGTTAAGATATCAAGGTCATTGATCTCTTCCTCATTCCAATCTATAAGGGTCAATGGTAGGTTGGTGATAACATCAAATCTCAAGTCTATAACAGTGTTGTCATCATTGACGATCTGATCCAATACTAGGAATATATTGACCATCTTGAAAAAGTAAGTTGTCATACACATACATCACCTCATGTGTACCTCCCTGTCATCCTGGCAGTTGGCCCAAAAATATTTAACATTGTGCAAGTGGGTGTACTCCTTTCCAACAATTTTTTTTAATCTTTCATATGGGTCCATCCTTGGTCGGGGAGTGTAGAGGCCCAGGTTGTACTCAGTGATCTCCTTCTTAGAATATTCAGCACATTGGGCAACCGAGAGAGGATACATTACCTACCCGAATGTGAGAGTATATGGCACTATCGCTTGGTGTTTTCTAGCAAGGAGAGTATGTTCATTTTGTAGCTTCCTTGAAACTTCTAATAGGATCAATTGGTCACTGGGAGTCCGGGGTAGCTTATATGGCCTTTCATTGAAGCCTTCTATTTAGATGTAGGTGAATTTTGCTAAATGAATAGGAATCCAAATATCTGAATGAATGCATGGGAACTATTCATGACTCTTCTCTCACAATCTCCTTTGATGAGTTTGATAATGTGCCCAATAAATGCATCATTCACCCTGAAGTAGTCTTTCTTGAAATTTCAGTATTGGATTTGTGGATGCCTATCATATAGTTTTAGCTCTCTCCCTACAATTGTGCTTTGTGCAACATATATTCCCTTGTAAGGAAAGGGATTGGCTATAAGGTAAACCAAATAGGAAGTCATATAAAAATGAGAGGTCCTCTTGACTGCTAGGAATTGTTCATGCAGGTTATTACTGATCATCCAAACCTAGTAAAATTCAGTTATTCCTCTGATAATCTCTTCTATAAAATAGAACATCTAGTCTTGGGAATAGGTCACAGTTGGGATTCCGATGACTCTACTTAGCAAGGTTACTAAGTCATAGTGGTCTTCATAAAATTCACTCCTAAACAACTCCTAAGGCACCTTGTTTGGGTTTCCCCTCTTCTCTTTTAACCATTATTGGTTGATCAATTTATTATATTTTAGAGGATCTACCTTCCACATATTCTCTACATATTCCTTTATTGCTTGCTCCATAGGGTCAAAGTTAGGGATGTAAACTGTTTGTGCAATGGACCTGGAAAATAGGTTACCTAGTATATTACCATCATGGTCTACAATCTTTCTAATTTTCTTGTAAAAAGTCTCTTTGCAAGCCATTACCAATTCAATGGCCACAAGAGCAAGTGGGAAGCCAATTGCCTTAGCCAAATCACTCTTTCTAATTTTCTTTGTATTTTCTATAGTGGGGTTGGCGATGACCCTTTTTCAAAATTCATCTATGTCAATATGTCCAAGGTTGGTGTTTGTAATGGTGTCCCACATGGCAGTAACCTTGGAGGTGACCACCACTCCTTGAAACCAATACTTTATTTGATCTTTGTATTCCTTTCTTCTTGAGACTTTGGTAGATTTCTTCCCCTTTTCCTTCTATGCAGACGCCCTCGATGGTCCTATAGCTAATTCCATAAATATTGGAAGCAAAGGTGCAGTAAGTATATTCATGCATAAAAGAAGGGGAGCATTAGCAAAAACATGCAAAATAGATGTGAGATCGAGTAATTCATCCTTTAAAAATCATAATATCCTTTAAAAATCACCGTTTACCTTTTGTTTGGGGGAGATAAAGCAATGCAGGCCCAGGGATGCGGGTTTCCCTAGGATGGTAGCCATTTTGGAGGAGGCAGTAGATAGAAAGTGAATAGGGTACGATGAGCCTCAAGTAGCCATCCACACTCTGATTTCCACATTAAGGATTATTCGTTGGTTGATGCTTGAAGGTATTTGGCATGTGCAGAAACCATCTTGGAGTCCTTAGGAGATGTTCTATTAAGTACTTGGGGTCATGTGGGGCTAGGTCATGTGGAGGCAGGTGACATCAAGGTTGATCAGAGCTTTGTCATTTGAAAACATGCTTGGCATGGCGAAAACCTATAGATGACATCCTATAATTCAGGACCCATAGGTAGGAAGGACAGTCAACAAGCATCTTCAAAATTCAAGTCTTTCAAAAGGCTGTAGGCAGGAACTCATGGTATGCAGTTAGGCAATGACCATTTGGGGATGATGGAGATGGAACAACAGTCTGTACCGCCAAGTCTGCATGAAATATCACCATGCAATATTCACTTGAGGAGAGTCAAAAAACTTTGGAAGGTTCACACCCCACAAGGCATGAGACAAATCAGGCTCGGATTTTTGGAAATGGAAGTCAAAGGTAGATGGCCTACAATAGAATACCCGCTCCCAATCTTTACTTAGTAAATTTTGTGTGAAGGAAACTAGAGGGAGACAAATGATGTGGTCCACAAAGAAAATGGTTGTGATCAATCACCTATTTAGAAACAAAAAAGAGCATGGGGAAGCCCACTGATGGACCCCCATAGTACTCCACCCACAACTAGGTTTAGCCTTAAGGAAATTAAGTGGTGAAAGAATATCCCAATAGCTGAACAAATTAGGGATCTATTGTACAATCTTATAGATATCAAAACTAGAAATGCCGATATCTGTGGTTATTTCAAAATATTTCAAGCTAGCACGCAAGCTAGTGAAATAATTCCCACCACCATAATGGAGAAATACAAATATTCAATCTACTTTATGGTGAATGTCGATTAGTGCATGATGGAAGCAACAAATCCAAGAACTGTTTGGATCATGCTTATGGGCTATGAGGTCAAGGGGAACATTTTGGAAATGTATGACCAACATCTATTAAGAAAACCTCTGGATCCGACTGAAGAGAGGTTTGGTACCTATGCAGAGAAGCACACTAAAATTCATAATGAGCTTAAGAAACTAGTAACAACCAAAAGAGTAAGAAAAGAAGTTGAAATTCTTGCAAAAATCTTGGGTGTATCCACAAAGCAACTAAGTGAAGCCAGGTAGAAAAGGGAAGAAGATGAAGCAGCAAGGAAAGCTACTAAAGAGGCAATAAAAACACAATCAACTGGTCCGACAGTACCACCTATCCGATCTAGAACAACCAAAAGCTCGACATCTCACTTAGCTCCTGCGATGAAATCTGCTCCTGTGAAAAGTGAAAGAAAGAGATCTGAAAAGGAAGCCAAAGGAAGGAAAATAAAAAGCAAAAGAGTGTACATTACTATCTCTAATGATGAGGAAATATAATCCAATGGTATCAAGGAGATCAAGCAGGAAGGCACTAAAGCAACTAAAGAAGGATTTTAAAGACATCTTTCAGCTTTTGTAAGGTATAAAAGCACCTTTGTACAAACACAATTTTGATTGATTTTTTTTTGGTATGTGACTCCTTCCTTTTCCATTAATTTCAAAGGGGGAGAAGTGGAGTTAAAAATGTAGAATCAACTTAGGGGGAGAGTAGCATTTTTGGAATTCTGGATTGCAATGAAGTTTATCTTGGTACTGATCCAACACTTGGTTATTTTCCACTAAGTGTTTCCACCAATGCCAAAGAGGGAGATTGTTGGAAAAAGAACACTGCAACTACTATTTGGTGTTGTCATTGAGGAAACCCTATGTGTTGATCAGGTACGCATATCCTCATTCAAGCTTACCGACAGATAGATTGAAAATTGACAAGGTAGAACAGAGTATCTGATAACTCAGTAGTTATCAATCTGTGTAAAGATTTCAGGTTATACTTTTGTGTTGCGCATCTTAGGAAATTATTATTGGTGTATTATCTCTATTGAGATTGAAGCGTAGTGGATCATATCAACTTGTATGTAAATTAGAAGATTCAGGTTGTGTATTCTTATTTTTTCTTGTAACAAGGATGACCTCATGAATACATTCAGTCACGGATGTATGAGAGCCAATTAATTGAGTATCTCTATGTTTCTAGATCTTTGTTTGGGTCCTAGCCAAGCTGTGGCCGATCATTAAGGGTATGCATTGCATATTTCCCATTATGTGAGCCAAAAGTTGTAATATTGTCATGTTCTATTGAAGCTGATAAAGTGTAAATAAATCCTATGTTAAAGATATATATACATGATCATCTGTATCATTTTGTGTGGTATACATATTGAGTTAATGTCTGAATTGTGAGTTAGAACAAAGGAGAGGTGTGATAAAGCACAATTTCACTTGGGCATAGAATATCTATGTTGTGTGCATGAACAGAGTAGAACAAAATTATAGAATTATTCTGTAAGATAGTAAATCTATTATTGTTCTTAATTTGGAACTGTAATCAGGCATTTTAGATGCTATCATCTCAGTTCAAATATTCAGATGGTTTTAATCTGAACTCTTGGGAAACAAGCTCTCTTTTCATTAATTAGTGAGTTTGAGGCGGTGTGCTTGAATGCAAGTGCATTCCCCTTTTGTAATCTTCACTTTGAGTATACTCAAAATCATAATTGTCGATTAGCCATCCACCATGGTTTTCCCCTAATAGGGTTTCCACGTAAAAATGTTGGTGTTATGGTGTTGTTTTTATTTCCTTGTTTATGATTTATGATTGAATGTTCCTAATGCTTGGAAGTTAAAGGTTAATAAAGTTAATTTTTGTACAACACTGATTCGCCCCACCTCTCAGTGTGTCTTATTTCCAATACCAATAATGCATTGATAGGATGCTATCATTGTCAAAATGGTCTCACATCCGGTTTAAGAGGAATTGTGTGTGTGATGATCGATGTTTCATATGTCTTCAAATTCTCATAGCTCCAAACAACTATGTCAGGATACTTTCGTAAAGAATCAAGGATCCCTTCCTTTTTTTCTAGTGTGCATACTCTGCCAATGAACACATTCTAAATTTCCTTGACTATTCCAAGGTTATGAGTCTCACACTAATTATTGATGGAATCCCTCTTTTCTTGTTGATCCTAATCTCTGATCTAATCCAAATCAAATATCCACTCCAATTGGACCATACCCCTAGGAATCATGTTGGTCTTGAGGTTGATAAGTCCTATATCTAATTCAGCCTCTTCAGGTTCAACCTCATCAATTATCTGAGTTGCAAATACATTAGAACTGGTGATGAAATCCAAGATGTGTTTATCATCATTGAACACTTGAATTTATTAATATTATTTGGCACCAACGGGGAAAAAGTGAGCTCAACAGTAAACCTTTTGAGGCCAAAAAATGGAAAAGGTTGAAGGGTGTTGGCCGCTTAAGCCAAGGCATCAATAGTATGATTTTGGGAGCAATGGATTAGCTGAATATTAAATGCATCTAAGCTCTCTAAGAGATCCCATACCCTATTCCTATAATTAGCTAGCTTTTCATGATGGCACGAATACAAATTCCTTACTTATTCCACAACTATCTCTAAGTCACCAAAAACTTGTAGCATTTTGACCTTCTTTCTTAGGGCCATCAAAAGACCATGGACCAGAGCCTCATACTCTGCTACATTATTTGTACAATAGAATTGAAGTTTGTGGAAAACAAAGTATGACTTACCTGTTGGGATGATCAACTCAAAATTATCTTTGGCTCCTTGCTTGGATTTGGACCCATCGAAGTGTAGCATCCAAACCTTGGAAGGATCCTCAATCTTGGAGCCCAAAGAGTTTGATTTTCTAGTCAATGGTGTGTTTGCTTTATCAACCTTGGGAGACTATGTGGGCTCAACACGACTTTGATCTGGCTATACCATCTGATGTTCCTGTTTTTGAGTGACACATCCTTTGATACGTTCAATTGTTGTTTGGTACAAGCAATATTCGAATTCTAAGTGGGCGACATTATGTACCCTGCACCAACTAGCCAAGAGTAGCTCCTGAAAATTCATTCTCACACCCAAACTGAGCTGATCTTGCACACATTTCTCCATGAAATCTTGGAATGCATCTAGTAATCCAAGACTAATATCCTCATAGAAATCATCATCATCAGATTCAACCAATATCTCTGTACTTTCTAGCATATGGGCCAAGCCAATAGGTGGCCTACATAGCACAAGGAACACCTTGTCAGCTGCCTCTTCTTCATAACATTTTCCTTCATCTGGATATGCCATAGGACAATTATTCCCAAGCTCTGTTTCAAAAAACATCACTTCATTCATGTTGTTGTATTCTATAATCATGAACTTCATACATGGTTTTCTCTCAATACAAATTTGATTTGGCAATCCTTTCCATGGAAGCCATAGGTGAGAATAATCAATGGTCACATATTTGTTCAATGCCTGGGTGAAATCCCTCCCTAAAATGATACCATAAGTGTCAGGAATATTAGCAACTTGGATGTCGATCGTTTATTGTATCATAGGATCAGAAGAAATCTACTAGGTATCTTATTAATTTCCTTGACTATGCTAATTTTTGTTTTGTCTAGTTGTGTCACCTTGCATTAGGAGGGAGTTGGGACTATCCCCAAATATTTGCACACTGCCAAAGGCATGATTTTGGCGGAAGCCCTCAAATCTAGCGAGCAATTATGCATTTTTTTTTCCAAATATCCTAATGGTGGTCAAGAAGGGAGGGGTCTCCAGCTTTCCTTGAAACAACCCTCCTAAAATATCAACCTAGGCTACCTAAACTTTCTCTTTATCATTATTCTTATTTTGGGTTTGGGATTGATCCTCTTCTTTAGTAGGTTGTTTATTTTCTTCTAGATTTGAAGGCGGGTTTGCTTTCTTGCTAAAGATTTGTTGGATAAAGGCTCACTTTGTGGATTCTCAAAGGAGACCCTCCTAGAAGGTACTTCCTGGGTTGATTTGGATAGAGGAGTCCCATTGACCATTCTAAAAAATTCATTCCTAACTACTGGAACTTTAAGCAATTCAAAAGCAAACAAAATCATCTTGACCTTCTTAAATTTTTTCGCTACGTACTCTCCCATTTGTTCAATTTCAGCTTCAAAGGGGGTACTTTGGGAGGAGCCAACAGGATAATTTTGGTTTTGACCCTACTTCCTTTTCTTATTAAAGTACCGAGTGTGTACATGAGGATAGCCTGGGTTTTTAAAATATCTATTTTTTGTCAAACTATTCTGCAATAAAATTAAAAACATAAAAAATAGACCCCTATTAAAATTAAGAGAGCTTTCTGAAACTGTAAATAAATCTGAAAAATTCGTTAATGTGCTCTCACAATTGATTTTTCATGAAAATAACCAAAAAAATTCTAAAAATTCGAAAATAGCTCCGAAAAATCTGGTTTTTGGACGGAAAGCTCTTGATATTGTCTCCAACCTGCAAAAAACAAATTGTCTGAAAATATGCAGCCGTTTGAAAGATATGGTTGAATCTTTGAAAACCAAGGTTTTATCTCCAAAATGGTGCAAAACCTACAACACAAAGCCAACAACACCTGCAACAAAAAGATCCAACTCCAAAATTCCTCAAAATTTTTCAAAATATGTTAGGTTCACCAATGTCACAATGGGTATTTTTCTAGGTTTAGCAATATCATATGCAGAACATAAAACCCCAAAGTAAATAATGGAGTGCAAAGGAATAGATGAACAATCTCATAGATTGTCTTTGTGCTCCATCACT